>JAKCPI010002909.1:0-21421 GCA_023213315.1 Euborellia annulipes
ATATTTAGTATATTTTCATTTTTTTCTCTCTTTTTAATAAACTCATAATAATATCCAATTTGTAATTATAACATTCTGATAAAGTGTGACACCCAGGGAGTGAGAGGGTGTAAATCACCCCCTTCTAATAAACTAAAATATTATTTTTTTTTAATAGATAAAATTTAAAAACAAATATTCTTTATTAATCTCTATTATTAACATGTTTTTCTTTAATCATATGAAGTCCGTTCTCTGGCTTAAATAAAAATGCCTGGACCCTAATATATATAAATTCATAAAAAACGATTATCGTAAATGTCTTATATGGCCTGAGCTGCCGAAAAGACAGTGTGAATGTGTGTGAGTGTGAGTGTGAATGAGAAAAAAGTGTGAATGTTTTTTTAAAAAAAAAAAAAAGTCCGTTCTCTTTTTGTCTCTCCTCCCCCACCCCATGCTTTTCTATCATAATTAGTAATTAAATAAATTTTTTTTTAATTGAAAAAATAAATTCTATCTCACTGTTTAATTTCATATTAAAATCAGTAATTTTCAAAGCCTGGGGTTCATCTTTTTGTATGACATTAAAAAGTGAAATATTTTATATGAAACTAGCTGCAAGACCCGCCTTCAGCGGGCTTTGGGCCTAGCCAGTGTCCCTTGCTCACCTTCGGCAAACATGTCACCGGCGAGAAAGGACAAGACTTTTACCAATTTAGGATTTCAATTAAAAATATCTCTGTGAAATATAAATGGGAATAATTTTTACTCTTTAAGTTAAGTTGTGCAGAGAGACTTAGGCCTGCTCTAGGGAAGTACAAGTCGAGCCTCTAAGCTTATCGGTCCATCATTCGTTTAGTGTATTTATGTAATTCCCTTTTTTTATTTATTTTGGTTTGTTAATGAATAGTTTTTGATATAAATCGCCCCACTTCGTTCAATGCACTCCCTTAAATTATATATTAATTCATCTTTAATTTTTTTTTTTTTTTCAATTATTTTATTTTAAATCCATTTGCTTTTTTCATTAAAACATTTAATATTTTATTTTTAATTATTATTTTTAGTGATTACCAAATCTACACACACACACACACTCAAACATGGTAGAAAAGCTTGTAGGCCTACATAAATATATACATATGGAAATTAAAATTTTATTTTTTGGCTTTTTTTCGATTTGAAACCTAATATAAGTAAATTATTTTGTTTGAAAATTTCTTTTAGCATTCGTTTTACTTTCTCTTAACCTATATATGAAATAAATACAGTTTGGCGATCTTGTTAAAAATTCGATGTCGAGATTTTAATGGATATACACGCTTTAACGTCCCCTGAGTCCAAAAAAAAAGGGTCCCGCAAATTGGTCTGTCTGTGTGAAAAAATCTCAATGACGATAAGAGCTAGGAGATTGAAATATTCTATCTAAGTTAGGCACCCCCTTAGGCGGCTGTGCGCCAGTCACACCAGATTTTTTCTATCTTGAATTTTAATATATTGGCGGAAACTAAATATATGTCGACACAAAAAATCAGGTGTGGCCTTTGGTAAGATAAACTTGTGTCCTGTGCGACCAGTCCCACCAGATTTTTTATCTTTTTTATCTTTGAAAGATTCTTATGGATGTTCTTTTTTTCCTATCTTTTACACAAACACATACATTTAATCTGGTGTGATTTGTCGCACAGCACACAGCTTTCGCTTACACTCGGTGATAAAAAGTTGTGTCACACCAGATTTTTTGTGTCCACATATATTTTTTTTCCGTCGATATAATAGAATTCAAGATATAAACAAAGGAACTAATCTCTTCTTTCCTATTTCCGGAAGGTAAATAAAGGTTGGAAACCGCTTGTCTAATATTATTTAAAATCTTTGAAGCTCTTCAATTTAACTAACTGAAGATTATCTAATTTTAATATTTATTTATTATTAAAAAAATCTGGTGTGACTAGCCGCACAGCACACAAATCTCTCTTACCTTCGGTTGGAAGTTGTGTTTGTGCTTGGCACACCTGAGTTTTTTTTTACAATAAATATTTATCAATATTTAAATTCGTGATATAAAATTTATAAACATAGAAAAATATTTATATTTTGTTACCATGCAAATATAGGCCTATTAAAAAATTTAATAATCTTCAGTTAGTTAAATACTGACACTACCATATAATTATAGATTTTGAATAAATGGACCCTGTTACGCATTAGTGTGTCAAGCGCCAGCTACCGAGATTTGAGAAAATTAACATTAAAGTTTTTTTTTTTTTTTTCATTGGATTATATATAATTTTTTTTGTCAATTGTTCAAGTAACATTAAATACAAATTTTTTTAGGACATATTTAATAAAAAATACTATTAATTATAGCATTTGAAACAATATTCCGTGCTTAACTCAATTTTTAATTTTTTGACGCTTGACCCACTATTGCATAACAGGGTCCAAATATTAGACAAGCAGTTTCCAAACTTAATTTTATTACACCTCCCCGAAAAAAATTTCTTCGCTTCCACACCTATTTTTTTTAATAGAGGTTAAAAAAATAATAATAATAAAAACTTTATTAGAAAAAATTAGGTGTTGGCTGTGTCTTCTACACAGCCGGTGACTTTTTAACGTGACAACGTCTTTTGCTTGACTTCAACAAAAATTTTTTTCTCTTACCTATATTGAAATATAAAGAGAGAAAGGATTGTTTTTTTTTTTTTTTTACTAGTAGTTTGTTTTCATAAATAAACATGTTCAAACATTTTCATTGAAACAATATATGACAGGTGTGGCTTTTTTTTATCCATTAAGGGCGAATTATGCTTAAAAAATGAGGTTTTTCGAGAAAAAAAAACTAATTTTAGCGTTAATTACTCAGGATTTTTTTATTTATTCTATTAGAGGTTTTCTTTCTGCACCAAATGACATCTTATTTAGTCTGATCTGAATAGTCGTTCGGAATCTACAGGGGTTTAAAATTTCAAATTAGAATTTACCGCAGCGCGGTAAAATAAAATGATAGGAAAAAAATAAATGGTGAAATCTTTAGCTGAAAACTCATTCTTTCTAACCGTATATTCCCCATAATTATCCCTCTTAAGACAGAGGAGTTATTCAAGCCAATAAACTTTTTCGTGCATGCCCCTCTAACATGATTTGTAAGACGTTGTCACGTCAAAAACAAAATTACAATTACCCGAATAATAACAATGTGTTGGCTCCCCCCCTACCCCGGTTGGAAATTATTTATATAGACCATAATTCATTCATAATTTATTTAAATCAAATATCAGATAATTTTTTATTTTTTTATTTTTAATAGTATAAATAGATTCTTATATAGAAAATCTTTCCAATAAATTTCATTCAATCATCAATTAAAGATAGTTCAATTCAAATCAATATATGATAGAATTTTTTTATTAAATTTTATTGTTAGGAATTAAATTTTTTCTTTACAATTTCAACAAGTTAAGTCATCCCAATTTGATGCCTTTGATTTAGGTTTGAATGAATACTGACTTGATAATTTAAAAATTTAGTACATTATTTATGTAACACTCTATACATTTACATTACATTAGGCAATAATTATATAAAGAAAATAGATAGTCAAAGATTTTTTTTTAATTAAATCAATTTCCCTAATATAAAGTATTATTAAACAATTTTTCTTTATAAAATATTATTGAAGATCAATGACCACTGGGGCTTAAAACCATCCTCCTACCCTAACTCTCTTGAAAAATATACCTTAAATAGAATAAATTTATTTATTATATTATTTTTTTATTTTTCAGATGGCAAACAGTGTAAGAAGAGTCATCACCAGCCTTCACTTCTCATCAACCTGCTAGCTGCTCCTGTCTTCAGGGCTCAAACTGCGCTTCCAGCACCTGCAGTACAACTAAGGCTTGTATATTTTTATTAGCGGGGCGCAGAGCTAGTATATATTTAGGTTTTTTCAAAATTTCTTTTTCTTTTTGATTCGACTTCAATAACTTATTTTAGATAGATTAAAAAATAAAAATAGGATGTATTAATATTTTCTTTCTCCATTCCAGGATCCCTAATTTAACCATTTTTTTCAGAGCCCCAATTCATCGATTGAAGACATCGTGGGATAACAATGGATGTGTATGTAAGTAGGTTTTCTTGTAAAATTTGTATTCTATTACGAATGCAAATTAAAACATCCACCGTGGGACATCATCTTCATGAGACAAAACAAAGTGTTTAGCTTTTAGGTTTATCAGTCATAGGAAGGATATGTGTATTGGGGTATCTCTTCATCTCTTTCTATCTTTTTTTCTTTTTCAGCTTAATTTAAATGTTAAATACACATAATCCTTTAAGTTAGATATACTACATTATATAGAATCTAGGGGGAGATAAAACATTTCTGCGCTCACGCTTTCATTTTTTTTGGGGGGGGGAGGAGGGGGGGGTCTAGGCCTCAGGATCCTCTGAGTATCAACTGAATGTTTTTCGATTGGGGAATGATGTTCTTATACTGGCATAGGTGTTGTTATTCTTTCCCCATTGTTCCCCAATAGGACGGCAGTGATTGGGGCACTGCAACGTTAGGTGATTAGGATAGGGATTCCCAGAAAAGAATGTCTATTCCCTAATTGACTGATGTTCAGGAGAAAAAAGAGGATTCTCTATTAACGCGTTTTTTGCAAGAAAGATTATCTAAATCTTTCAATCGAAAACCGGTCGTCCACTGGATTCTTGGCCTGAATGTTTTAGTAGAGGGTAGGTTAGAGGCGGAGTGGTGCGCTCTTTGGATAGGATAGGTGTTGTTTAGCTTTTTTATACATTCCGACCCTCACCATACTCTTACTGAGGCATTCAGGTCCTTGACTCCGGTCTTGTACTTACCGGGATTCGCATCCTAACACCGTTTTTTCTATTTTCATTTCTTCTTCAACTTTACTTGGGTGTGGGCGCGTTTCACCGTTCCGTTATCGATAACTTTTTTGAAATATAGACTTACCTGTCTATCGGGAGTGTTCGTGTTTCGCGATCGTCTCAAGAAAGAAGAGGCTCTCCACTGAAGAGTTAGGTGGCCAACTGAGCCACAGAGGGGATTGGGTGTAGGTTAGATTTTGAAGACAGAAGACTTGGGTTTCTGCGAGTTCTTCTTCAAGGTAACTAATTTTTAATATATATAAAAGGAATTTGAAAAAAACAGCTGATTATTAATGAAATATCATTGACAATACTACTAACCAATTATTATATATTTCAATGATATAAAAAGAGGATGCAGCCAATAATAAAAAGCATCTATTTTGTTAACACTCTTTATTTCGGAACGTTTCGGCTATGATCAACTTAAAGCCATCTTCAGCCCTCCAAGCTAGAAATATATACATACATTCATTAAATAATTGTTTTGTTAATAAATCGTCATAATAGTAGCTAGCTTGGAGGGCTGAAGATGGCTTTGTTGATCATAGCCGAAACGTTCCGAAATAAAGAGTGTTAACAAAATAGATGCTTTTTATTATTGGCTGCATCCTCTTTTTATATCATTAATCTAATTGTATAACAGCCAGAATTCGTTATATATTATATATTTCATTTTTCAATTCTCTCAATATTTTTTTCAAATTCCACTTTTAATAATAATAATAATATTTATAATTTTCTCCTTTGTTTCAGATGGGTGGTTGGGAGTGGGGGCTGCACTTCGGCGTCCTTCGAATGCAACCAAGTGAATTCTTCAGTACGTAAATATTTAATTAAATCCATTCAAAATAATTACTCAAAGATATAAGAAAAATATTATTTTCTTTTTTTTTAGTCAAGGGCGGCATCATTATAAAAATTTAGAAATATTATTTCTCATCATTCTTAATGCCGTGGTGGCATGAAAATTTCAAGATAAAATAAATAGAAAAGCATAACAAGAAAACAGTGACTTTGATAAAACGTATAAAAATATATTTTTATTTTGATAAATAAAATGAAATATTAAATCTTAAGTAGGCCTATTAATTTTTTTTTTAATCACGCTAATTTCTTGATATTAATTTTTAAATTTTTTTTTTTTTTTTTTAGGTGACACATCAAAAAGAATAAACAAACAAAATAAGAAAATATTCGCTCAATTTTCACTATATCATGTCGCCTTATTATTCCCTCTAATAAAGTGAAATAATTAAGAAAAATTATATTCAAATATCAACATCAATGAAAATGAATATTTGAATTCTGTGAATAGACTCTACCTATTGCTTCGTTCTGGTAAACTTGATAGCAATATAAGAATTGGGCAAATTTATCATTGATCCTCAATATCTTAATGTTTCTTTAAAAATCATCTTGCATCAATCAAACTCTACATTCAGTCATAAACATCATGATTTGCCCAAGAACACTTTTGGAGGACAGGGAGGGCTGTAAGGGGAGATGTGGAGGCCCTTTAAAGAAAAATCAACTTGAGAAACAGGTATGTTGATCTTGGCATCATTGCTACCTTTTGATAGCAAAGGTAATTTTTGCCTGACTTGGAAAGAAGAGGGTGAGTTATGCAAACAGGATTATTTTAGTCTGCGGCTTCTTGTCGTGAAACGAGAATATCTTGTCTGTGTTAAAGATTCATTGTTGTGTTTATCTATAGGTGTCCACTAATCTTGAGCTAGTTCGCTTTGTATAGATGTCTTGATTTGTTTTTACTTTCTCTTACCTATGTATATATGTAATATATAGAGAGAAAGTATTGGATTCATGTCAAAAATTCGATGTCGAGATTTTGGTGGATATACTCGTTTTGAGGTCCCCTGAATCCAAAAAAGTGGTTTTCGCGACATTGGTCTGTCTGTCTGTCTGTGTGTGTGTGTCTGTGTGTCTAGGTATCAATTTTAAGCATGAAGGAATTGAGCTCTGAATGTAATATATTGGCGGAAACTAAATATATATCCTAATGTATCAAGGGTCTAGGGATGAATATCCTTTAGCTGATAATGTCAAAGGGATTCTAACGAGTAATCGGTATGAAAATTTATTTAACTTTCTTAAAAAAATTAATATATACAATGAAATTTAAAAAAAAAAAAAAAAAAAGGAACAAAGAGAAAAGGAAGAATATTTGAAGAAATAAATAGAGAAGAGGAAGGAATGAAGGAAAAAAAAGAAGTAAAGAAGAAAAGAAGAAAGAAAAGATGAAAAGAAGAATGAAAAGAAGAAAAGAAGAAAGAAGAAAGGAAAGAAGAAAAGAAGATAAGGAGAAAAGAATAGGAGAAGAAAAGAATTGCGATCTGAAAGTTTTTTTTTTTTTTTTTTTTAAGAAAGAAATAATTAAGAATGTTTTTATATTATAATTAAGTTATTAAAAAGAAAAAGATGTATGAGGCATTAAAAGCCTGTGGTGCTGGATGCCCTAAACTAATAAATAAATAAACTAAATATATATCGACACGAAAAATCTGGTGCGACATGCACAGAACACAACTTTCGATTACCGAAGGTAAGAGAAAGTTGTGTGCTGTGCGCCAGTCACACCAGATTTTTTTCCAAAATATTTTATATAGACCCTATTGTATTTCTAATTTCTAAAAACATTTTATATTGAATTAAAAGAAGAAAATTAAAAATATTTATTTCCTTCAAATAGTATAAATATAGCCTGAAAAAATTTTTGATAAAATCACTAGCAAATTTTAATTTTATTAAAATTGTGATTTTATTTAAAATTTTTAAAGTTTTATAGTAGATTTGTTTTTGTTTTATACTATTTGAACATATTAAATTATTTTAAGGTTGTTCGGACATTAAAGCACTTTGGTAGATTAAAAGCTAATTTTTTAATATGTTATTAATCACTATCAAATACGTATAAAATAAAATTTTGAAGCAGATCTGACACAGGGTTATCGTGTAATTAATTTTTAAAAATTGAAATTTAACATGTAGCCTATGGGGAATAACGACGAAACGCACACATATCGAATTAAATAGCCACCTCTGCAATAGATACAAAAACAAAAAAACTTACATTTTATTAATTCACTTCCGAGGAATACGTTAAACATAAAACCAAAAGTTTCTGCCGACCGCTTTTAAAGATATTTTAACAAGAAAGTCAAAAAATTCTCCAAAATGACAGTCGCTAATATTTAAAAATAATGAATTCTCGAGAGTCAGACCAGCCTGGCAACGTCGCATAGCATAAGTGTCTTATCTCTATGTCAGATACATTTTTTTTCAATTTTACAATATTTTTTCTCGCAAATCGTCCATTGTGTTTAAACTGATTTGCATTAAACATTGTAATATATTAAATAAAATAAAATTTAAGGCGTTTAAGATTTAAAATAGATAGTTGATGAATGCAATGTTGCCAGATCTATATTACGTGAAATACTGCTCAAGTCAAAAGTCATTCATTTATTATTTTTGGTAATTAAATTATTAACTTAATCCAATTATAAACTCTGATAGGTCACGACTAAATTATAATAAGGAATTTTGGCATTCAAATTTTTAATTTTATTTAAAAAAAAATTTAGATTCTATTATGACTTACGATGTACTATCCGAACAACCTTAAAAAAATTTTTTTGCCCCCCCCCCCCTGATTCAAATTCGTTCCGGCGTCCCTGTATATATGTATATTAACATACACATATAGGTAGAGAAAGTAAAAATAGCTAATAATGTATAGGAAGGAGTGTACGGAAGTTCCAGATGATGTGCTTAGCTATTTCTCTTATAATTATTTTATTTGAACTCGTCTAAATGAAGGGCGTTTCTCACGTAATCTTGTGTGACGCATTAATCAGCTTCTTTGCTTAAATGAAGAGTTGAACTTGTCGTGCCCTCTAATTTTTTTTATTTATTTCTCATTCTGTAACCTTTGGTGAACTCTCAACAACAAAATGAACTGGCAATGAGTCGGCAAAAGAAACGAGTTCTAATCCCATCCCGACATGGATATTATCAATAATAATTGAACTCATCATCTAATGATGATGGCAGCCTATAAATGCATCATCATCATTCTTCTCATCTTAGGGGGCAAAAATCAAACATCCAAATGAACTAGCTACACAGCAGGCCTTGAACTCATTTTAATTGCTTATATCTCTGGAATTATTCATCGGATTAGGATTACGTTTGGCAAATTTGTTGTCCTTAGAGGGCCTAAGAAGGTATTAAAACTAGAATTGAAGGGGGCAGCAGCGAGCGCCCTATCGCGAATCAGGGTTTTCTCAACTTCCTCCGAACCAAACCTTTTGAAAATTAGCCATAATAATTATGACGATTGCCTCTAGATCTGGAGCAAATTTCATGATAATCCGTTCAGTAGTTCAAGAGTGATTGTTTTGGCCAAAATGCACTTTTTCTATTTTCCGCCGATCGACGCGCCATCATTTAATTTTCATGCGTTTTGTCGCATCTTTTATTTTTTGTTGTCTATGCCGAGAATAAGGAAGTCATTCTCTTTCTCTTTCGACTTCCGGCGCATCGCCTCGCATCTCCAATTTAGGAGAATTATTTCTTTGATTTTTGAGTTTTCTTCATCTGGATTTGGTCCAGCAGGGAAGAATATTCGTATCTAAGGAGATACAATTTATTTTTAATTAAAGAAAACCCTAAAGAGGGTAAATTTGTTCAATTTCTATTTTCCTAATTCATTGTGGATTAAATTAATTATTTTCCCCTTTTTTTCAGGTTTTTTTTTGTATTCCATTTTTTGTTAAATATCATTTTTTATTCCGTTCTCAATACGGTTTTGATCCGCCTGTTTTCCTCCATTCGTTGGGAACAGTATATTTGAATATCCAGAGTTGGGAGATTTTCACGTTTCCAACATCATTGGGAAACGTCCCCACTCTTATTTATTTTTTCGTCCTTCTTTCCAACGGAACCACGGAGCTTGGAAGCCAGCCAGCATTGAACCGCCGACTGTGATCAACAACGTCCTCAAGCTAAGTTCCTCCCCCGACGAGATAACTTTACTTATTTTCTAATTTCCTTGACATTATAAATTTTTTAATCTAATTCATTTAGCTTAAATTCAGTGCTCTGCAATTGATTCCTTCTCACACCAATAATTTTTACTGTATAAACCAGTGGTTCCCAACCTTTTTTGACCCATCGCCCCTTCCTGGAGGTTGACTAACACCTATCGCCCCCCCCCCTTCCTTTACATTTTCATTGTATGCCTAATTTTAATTTGAAGTAAAGTGTAAATAATAAAGCAGTTTTATTATTTTAAACAATTTTATTACCGTAGGCCTATATACAGGGCCGCAGACAGACTTGACATGCCCCAGGGCTACTTAGTAATACGCCCCCCCCCCCAAAAAAAAAAAAAAAAAGTTTTTTTTTAGTATATAAAAGGCTATTGTGGCCTTCATGCCAACACTTTTTTACACATTTTTTGACACAACTTTTGAAATAGTTATAGTCTACATAGCTTACAATATTTATTTAAATAAAGTTATATAAAATTTTTTTCAAAATTTCCTAAACAAAGAGTTACAATTGTAACTTTAAAGTTTTAATTTATCGAGGCCATTTCTGGACAGAGGATTTCCGGGAGAATCTGGGGGTATGGAAAATTTTTTAAAAATTAGCCAGTGAAATCTGCGTTTTTAGCTATCCTGAGTCGTGAAAAAGATCAAACTTGATTTGAGCTTAAGGGGCCCGGGCCCCCTGAGCAAAAAAAAATTCAAGAAAATGATTTTTTTAAATTGAAATTTTAAGATTTGAGCTAAAAGTGACGTTTCAATTCTAGATTGGAATTATCTTCAGACTATTTTATTTTTATGATAATATTTTGTCCTCTTATCCTTTTGACCATCCTGTAAATAGGAGATTTTTCTCTTTGATTTTTATTTTTTTTAATTTTAGTAAACTAATAATTTTTCTCCCTTTGAATACTCATCGCCCCCCCCCCCCAATCGCCCCCCGCTTATTTATCGCCCCCCTGTAAACCCAAATCGCCCCCAGGTTGGGAACCACTGGTATAAACCATTTAATATATATATTCATTCAACCTGTATATTTTGATTCGAAAAATTGGTGACCCCAAATTTATTACTTATAAATTAAAATATTAGCTAAAATATTACTGCCTTCTGATTTCTTTTCCCTTGGGGTGTATTTGGCTCATCCAGTGATTCATAAAAGATGAAAAAAAAATTGTGTTTCAAGATTTCAAATGTCCTTACTTTACAGAATATATCTGGATATAATTAAGTAATTAATTTAATTATATAATTAATATATTTAAATCTCACAAACATTATTTGTTTAAATTTGTAATTTTTAAATGCATATTAGATTAATTGCTTTGATTTTGTGGGATTTAGGATGAATAAAGAATTTAATGATTGCCCATCAAAGTAAAGGCGAGGATCAATTAATTTCTATATATAATAATTGCGGAGTGTCCGTCTGTCTGTCTGTCTGTCTGTCCGTCCGTCCGTCCGTCCGTCTGTCTGTCTGTCCGTCTGTCACGCTCTGTTTGACCAACTTCCCGTTCGAATTTTGAAACGAAATTTTGCAGTCTTATAGAGGACGTTATAGAGAGTCCAGGAAAAATACTCGGGTGCCAAAATTCCAATAACTGTTTGAGTTATTAATTCCTAAAGTTACGATTTCTCCATTAGGAAATGTATAGAGAAATATTTTTGTATTCTTTTCATTTGTGTATTCCATGAATGTAAACAAATCCTCAAGCAGGCACTGGATCGGAATAGGTAGTAATAATTACTTTCTCTTACCTATGTATATATGTAATATATATGTAGAGAGAAAGTATTGGATTAATGTCAAAAATTCGATGTCGAGATTTTGATGGATCTTCACGTTTTGAGGTCCCCTGAATCCAAAAAAGTGGTTTTCGCGACATGGTCTGTCTGTGTGTGTGTCTGTGTGTGTGTGTGTGTGTGTGTTCAATTTTAAGCATGAAGGAATTGAGCTAGGAGGCTGAAATTTTATATTTAAGTTAAACACCCCCCGGGACCGGAAAAATAAGCTTTTAATCAAAATCGGCCAAAAAGTACTAGTACTTTACTGATGTACTTTTTCAGTTTTTTTCGATTTTCTCAAAATTTGCTCCAACGATTTTTTTTAAAATTCAAAAATCAATTATTTTTTAGATGCTCTTTAAAATGTATATTCTCATTTTGCAATTGAAATCTTCTGAAGACTACTTTACTCTTGTACTCCATAGGAAAGATAGGAGAAATGGTTGCCATGGTAACAAAATATAAATATTTTTCCATACTTATAAATTTTACATCTGAATTCAAATGTTCCGTACTGTCGGGAACTAAATATATGTCGACACAAAAAATCTGGTGTGACAAGCGCAGAACACAACTTTCGATTACCGAAGGTAAGAGAAAGTAGTGTGCTGTGCGCCAGTCACACCAGATTTTTTCTATGGAGTACAAGAGTAAAGTGGTCTTCACAAGATTTCAATCACAAAATGAGAATATACATTTTAAAGAGAATCTAAAAAATAATTGATTTTTGAATTTAAAAAAAATCGTTGGAGCGAATTTAGAGAAAATCGAAAAAAACTGAAAAAGTGCATCAGTAAAGTACTAGTACTCTTTGGTCGATTTTGTTCAAAAGCTTCGTGTCACGTCCCATGGGGATGCCTAACTTAAATATAAAATTTCAACTTCCTAGCTCTTTTCGTTCTTGAGATATTTTGTTCACAGACACACAGACACACACACAGTACCAAATGTCGCGGGTTCGAACCCCAGGCAGTCCGATGATTTTATTTAAGCCAATTGAATACCAAATTGCTTAAATAAGAATGCCTGGACCCCATATATGTATATTAAATCAATAACGGTTATCGTAAATGTCTTATATGGCCTGAGTTGCCGAAAAGACTGCGTGAATGTGTGTGTGAGTGTGAGTGTGAATGAGAAAAAAGTGTGAGTGTTAAAAAAAAAAATAATTTTCTTTTCATAATTAAGAAAAGGCGAGGGTCCGCCGCAGGCGGGGGTCCAGGGGGCGTAGCCTCCTGTCTAGACGCCAGCCCGTTTCTCATAATTAGGAAAAGACGAGGGTTAATTAATTTAAATATATAAAAATAGGCAATGAAGTTGCAAATCTTTCCGCTCTCAATCAGATAGTTATATAGCAACTTGGTTGCCTATTTTTATTTTGTATTTATTTCCTTTTATAATGATCAAATGTAAATTATTAAAATTAACTTTTTAAGATGAGTGTTAAGTGTTATTTTTTTTTTTTAATAGCTTACCTGAAGGAATATTTGTGTTAAAGTAAAAAAACTCTTTCTTCTTAATTAAAAGTAGAGAGAAAATAAAACTGACTGACTGACAGACAGACAAACGCCTCTAGGCTTTCAGGAAGTTTTGCATTATCTCTCTCTCTCTCACTCTTTCTTTCTTTCTTTCTTTTATCTTATATACATAAGAGATCCATCTTTAATATTTTAATATCTCTTGATTGGCGTAACAAGGGAGCCTACCGACAAGGCAGGCGCCGAAATTATTATATTCATTGTTTATTTAATAATACAAAGACGGGGGAGGAGGAATGACAAATGAAGTCTTTATTTTTACAAATATTTATTTACAAGATAAAACAATCCACGTGACATGACTTTTTAAACAAAATCGCCCAAAGAGTACTAGTATTTTTTTCGATTTTCTCAAAATTCGCTCTAAAAGGTTTTGATTAAAATTCAAAAATCAAGAAGAGGATAAAGGAGCAAGCAGCCAGGTAGTTAGTCTCCACGAAAGGAACTCTCTGTTGAGGAAACTGTTTCGGTTTTAATGAAATATAACCATCATCAAAAGGATTGTAGAGTTAGAAAAAATCAAAATTAATCATCACTTTGGGTTATCCCTCGATTCAAATTCAGCCCACCCAGATCTCTTGCTCTGCTGACGGTTCGATGAACCCAATCAGATCATTTATAGACGTAACAAACCAGGTGGTTATCTCAAGTTGTTGATTTTTATAGCCTTAAGAAAGAATATTTTTCCATATTTTCAGCTGAGGATGGCATTATTACAATAAAACCGAAACGTTTCAATAAATCTTCATTCTTCACTCTAAATCCCACGGTGCGGGGTCGGCGGTTGATGGGTTTTTGCGACCGGGAAGGAATAGAACAGGCCGGCCCGTTGCACGACCTGACACCTGTTGAAAATAAAGAAGGGAAGAGATTGCAAAGTGCAGAAGTACTGGCAGTCCCAGCTAGGGCAGCTCGTGGTCACCATTCATGTACTCACAAGATGTGGCCCCTGAGCTAGAAACGTTTCAATAAATGGAGAGTTTATTATTATTATTATTACACTGCGCGTTAATGAAAACGTAACTTTTGTTTCTTCTTAAGAAGACCTGTTCTAATCTACCTTAATGATACTCTAATTTATTAAACATTTAATATGAAATATCTTATACATTTCTAAGTAAAGTTTTAACACAAGTCCATTTTATTTTAATAAATAATTACAATTTAAATAAAACAAAGAATGTCAATTTTCAATTTGAGAGACAATCAATATAATCTCGATATGTGTAGTTGAATATTAACTACAAATTTTGTTTTTATAAGAATTTCCAATAAAATAAACAGACAAAAACTGAAATAGAAAGATTAAGGGGTTCAGGAGCGACGTCGAAACGTACTTAAAAAAAAACTAGACTATTATAAGGAATTTTTCAACGCGCTTTTTTTAATGAATTAAATTCATATGAGATTATTGGGACATCGAGCTATAATTGTTTTAATGACTTATTAAAAAATTATCGTAATTAATTTTTTTGTTATCAAGCAAATACAAAAAAACAATCTGTCCCAATAATCTTTAATTTTTTTAAATTTAAAAATGAATTTATTGTTATTATTAATCACATATTAATTAAGAAATTTTTAAAATAAGCTTAGATCATTTATTTAAAAATCATCTGTCAAATTAGTTCAGTATTCTTGCAATAGATGGCAGGCTAATCTAACAGCCGATCCCTTATTAGTCCCTATTTATATATTTTTATGCTTTTATAAAAGATACATAATATATAATAACATTTATAAAGTATTTATTGTTAAAAGATCAATGAAAATCAACCAAATGCATTAAATATTATTAGCTACCATTCTGACATCTCTTGGCAAATTTTTGAATCACTTGATTTTTGAGCATACTTTTTATGATCCTCTTATCGGGAAAAACATGCGTAACACCTTCGCTCCTTTTCCGACTTAAATGAAATATCTTATACATTTCTATGTAAATTTAACACAAATACAAATTTAATACTATTATTAATTAGAAATTTTGTTTTTATAATAATTTTCAATAAAATAGACAGAGAAAAACTGAAATGAAAAGATTAAATTTAAAATTTTAGAAATTTAGCGTTAATATTCGACATTTTTGTCTTTGTTTTATTTAAATTGTAATTATTTATTAAAATAATATAAATTTATGTTAAATTTACTTAGAAATGTATAAGACAGTAGATTTGAACAGGTCTTTTTAAGAAGAAACCAAATGTTAGGTTTTCATTGACGCACAAAGTAAAGGCCTATTCTCACCTCTTGGTTTTATTTTATAATTAAATTTCTTGTTTTTTTAGTGTTAATGTAATTTGTATAATTTAAAAAGATGATCGATCATAGGAATGAGTGAATTATTTGTTGCCAAACAAGAAAAGAGAGATGCCTGCCTGCCTGCCCAGAAGCTAAGAGAGAGAGAGAGAGGTTCCGCCCTTCACAGTGATTGGCCCGGGCCAAGAGGTGAAATTGGCCAAAACGTGACATAACACACATGTTTTCGCTGATATTTAGTAATCGGGGGGAGGGGCCAATGCCAAGGAGGGTCACCACCACACACACTCCCCTATTGATTTATGATGTAGATGATTTTTAAATATGATATAGCAAATAACTAACTGGCAGTTTCAAAAAAAAAAAAAAAAAAAAAAATCTAGGACATCTTGTCTCTCTTGTCAGAAGGTGTGTGTGTGTGTGGTGGGGATGACAAATTCCTGAATAAATTTCACAATTTCCTTCATCATCAATTCGTTCGTACACGCAACTTCAAATGAGAAGCGCTCTAATTTACCGATCATTTTCTTCTTAAATTTCTTCATTTATAGTCAAGTACGCGTAGCAAGAGCGGAATAATAAACTAGCTTATGGTTATAATTAGGGCTCGGATTCCTATTCTATTTGCTAACATATACAGTGTGGGACAATATTAAGTCCCACCCATGCGTTTTCTACTTGTGATTATTTCATTGTTTTTATAAAAGAAAATGAAAATATTCATTGGAAATTTTCTCGGTTTGAACTATGAAAGTTTCTATTAAAAAATATATATAATATTTTTTTTAAAAACAATGAAATAATCACAAGTAGAAAACGCATGTGTGGGGCTTAATATTGACCCTCACTGTACGTCCCGGAAAACCAATTTTCTATCCGAATCATGCCCCCTTGCAAATAGGGTTCAAATTCTATATTGTATATTTTTGCATATTTGGCGAATATTGCACCCGACAAAAATTCAAAAGTTTTATTTAATATTTTAAAACTAAACAAAAAAATTATAAATTTTCCAGAATGGATAGCTAAAAACGCAGATTTTAGTGCCTAATTTTCAAAAATTTTTCCAAACCCCCTAGACCTCCGGAAGTCCTCTGTCCGGATCTGGCCTCAATAAATCATGATAGGTATGATTATTATTCATGATATTTCAGTAAACTTGGTAATTTTTTTTTTTTTGAGTTGCTCATATTTTCTTGTAAGTCAACTGTATATATTTTATTTTATTTATTTATTCATTTCTACATTCTCAGAGGAGATCCTCTATATATAGGCACATGCGTAGCTCGCTTTTTTTTTTTTTTACATAGAATACACAAAAAAAAAAAAATTTTTTTCCTTTACACTCATTTAACCACTCACTTCATTCATTTATTATGAATGCTCGCAGACGCAGAGCTCCAGAAACAAAATAATACACTCGCTTTAATTGTTCTATATTTAATGGCCTAAAGTGATTAAGCCAGTCCTCTCCGAACACCCCATTCTCAGTCCCCCCTAATTCCGTTCCCAGGTACCTCTCTCTCAAAGTAGAATACATGGGGCAATCAATTATAAGGTGGTATATATTTTCTTTTTCCCGTTTATTACATAGGGTACATAATTGTTGAGGGTCCAATCTATGGCAGGAACCCCCTAGATGGAAATACATGGTTTTTTCATTCACTGATCTCATTTGGTGAAGTACCCTTAACATCTTTATTGGAGCCCTAAGTTCCAAAATTTTGTTCTGCCCATAATTTATTCTTCCATAGAAGGGAGCGAAGGTCGAGTTTATGACTCTTTCTAAATCTAATTTATAAAAGTATGTGTCGAGATCTTGGCACAAATTATTAATATTTTTCTTAATTTCTTTGGGGTCTTGTCTGCTCCACATGTCCTCTTTTTTCAGTATTTTGAAATACCTCGTCAAGGAATATACCCAGTTGAATTCTTGGGTTGAGGACTCCACCAAACATAGACTTTTTAGTCTTTCATAGCATATCCTTGGTAGGCGTTCTGGTGGCATTGATAAAATTTTACAGAGCCACCTGAGGGCTCTTTTGAAAACATTGACTATAAGGTTTGTTTGCTGAAATTCTGATCTAATAATATACCCGGGAGTGCACCTATTAAGATAATATATTGATTTAAAAAAATGTACCTGGGCTTTTTCCAGTTCTTTTTCATGGTTCAGGCCCCACAATTCCGAACCATATCAGTCAACTGTATATATATTGTATATTTAGCTCAAATATTTCTCTACATTGTTTAGAGGTTCTTTTTTTTTATTTATTTATTTCCCCTTAGCCAGAGGCCATAGGGTTGAGGTTCCTTTAAAAGGTGGCTATTAAGACTTTTTGAAGATGGCTACTAAGCGAGAGAGGCGTACATTTTGGTATTATTCAAATTAGACAATACAATTAAAGCCCTTTCTATTCTATATCCTTCTTAAATGATTTTCGGACAATTTTTTTCTACTCTTCTGGTATGTGCCACTGTCTCTTCATCTTCTCTACATAAATTTTGGGCCATTGGCTACCAATCCAGATGAAATAAATAGAGACGGGGTCTAAATGGCTTTCGCTGCCGAAAAAAAGCTTAAATGAAAAAAAAAAAAAAAATTGCCCCCCCCTTGACCAAATCCTGAGACTAGTGGCGTAGCGAGGGGGGGGGCAAGGGGGGTCATGATGCCCCGGGCGCTACTCACAAAGGGGCGCCAAATGGTCGGCAAAACAAAAAATTGCTGGATAATTTTTATTTTTATTATAATTGATTTCTGAAAAATATATTTTAAATATAGCGCCAGTGTAATATAATAATAATTCTCGCCGAAAAAAAGTCGCCGAAAGCAAACTCGACGAAAAAAATCTCTCCGAAAAAAAATGGCCGAAAATACGACAAGTTCCAAAATAAAATATTTTAAAAAATAATTGATTTTTGAATTTTAATCAAAATTGTTGAAGCGAATTTTGAGAAAATCGAAAAAAACTGAAAAATTAACATCAGTAAAGTACTAGTAGTAGGCCGATTTTGTTTTAAAGCTAATTTTCACGCCCTAGGGGGGTGCCTAACTTAAATGAAAAAGAAAAAAATTTTCGGAGAGTTTTTTTTTTTGCGAGAAAATTTTCGGCGAGTTATATACCGCCCCCATAATAATTTTGTATACATATAATATTATATGGTTTTCGAATGGGGGGGGGGGGCGCTAAAAAGGTATTGTGCCCCGGGCGCGAGTTAAGCTCACTACGCCACTGCCTGGGACCGCCACTCATTTAGGATATCTACACTTGGTAAATGAGAAAGGATTCAAATAGCGAAGTTCCCTGGCAACTAGTAATTAAAATTGAAACCTCTATTTGTCTTTGGAAGTAAACGAGAGATTTATTGCTTTGCTTAGTTATTATTTTTTTTTTCAAACGTTTTTAAATGTAACTGTTGATATTATCTTTTTTTTTTTTTTTATATTTTGAAACAACATTTAATCTATAAATTTTCTATTTTAAAGATAAAATGATTACTAAAATTAAATTATTTAGCCAAACCCTCAATTATCTGCTCTGATTGTTTTATTAAATGACGTCAAAAGGGTCAAAGTTGTTTGGTGGCAAGTCCCATTTTTTTTTTTAATTAAAATAGTTTTAAAGATTGCGTGCGTGACTCTCGATTAACAACAACAACAACAAATAAGTTGATAATTTCATTCAAGAATTTATTTATTATTCAAAAATTAAGTTTTAATATCAAGTTAATTACACGTGTCTACATCATGTTTTTGGGCATGTAAATGATTAGAGTGTCATCTCAATTCAACGGGTCGGTGGTCACTTAATTATCCTGCCTCAAATTCCAAAAGTTAATTTGAGATGTAATATGAGTTTTAATTTGGATAAAATTTCAACGAAAGGGCAAACAACAAAACGCCATCTTTTTTTTCTTTTTTATTTATTATTTAAGCTAAAAGCTCCGCCTTTCGAACCCTCATTTGATACCTCCAAGCCTGATCACTTTCTGCTTCTGGTTTTAATTAAAATTTATTTTTTTTTATCTGGTGTGACACATTATATATATAACCTAAATTTAATTTATAAAATGGAATGACAAGATGGCGACTGTTTTAAGAAAAACTTTGAATAATTTAATAATCTGAAAATAATAGAGATTTTTATTTGAAAGAAAAAAAAAATCTTGATTTATAATGACATATTAAATATAAATATTAATTTAATTCTTCAATCTCTTAATTAATGATCCACTTTCTCTTATCAATACTGTATTTCTTTTCATTATGTCGTTATATTGATATATATATATATTCTACATCTTTTATATAAGAAATAAATTCATTTGCTTTCTTAACCTTAAAATCAATGAGAAAAAAAAATTGATATTTTTATTTATTTAATTGAAATTTAATTATCAATTATTGTGATATTTATTTAAATTAAATAATAATAAAATAAATTTAAATTAAATAAATTTTTCTAAATGAGGATTTTAAGGATAAGATCACAAATGAATTTATGGGTCGTTTTGATAACTTAGCTACCTACCCCAACATTAAAATAGCCTCCCTATGGGAGAAATACTGGTGTTTGTCCTTCAGCTGTTTTAATGCTCCCATAGGGAGGCTATTTTAATGTTGGGGTAGGTAAGTTATCAAAACGACCCATTTCTAAGAGATGTAGAATATATATAAATATCGACATATAGTATTAAACAGGTATTTAATATTAATTAATTAATTAATAATTAATTCTTCAATCTCTCAATTACGATTCACTAAGATTATTAATATTCCTCTTCATATGTCGACTTTGTCAAACCAGCGCCGACGTTTCGGTTGCATATGGGACCATCTCCAGGGCTAGAAATAAATTCATTTGCGTTCATAACCTTAAAATCATTTACAAACATTTATTTTATTTAAATTTATTTATTATTTTTCGTTTATTATTATTTAAATTATTTAAATATCATAATTAATATCTAAATATTTATAAATAAAAATATAATTTTTTTTCTAAATTAAGGTTAAGAACGCAAATGAATTTATTTCTAAGAGATGTAGAATATATATATATATATCGAGATATTAAATAACAATATTAATTTAATTCTTCAATCTCTCAATGACGATTCTCTTTGATTTAATATTAAATAATAAACTGTAACCGGCAAATTAATTATTTTAATTTTATTTTATTTCCAATTCTAATTTCTCAATATTATTTTTTATTTTTTTATTTTTTTTATCTAATTCATTTATTTTTTCTCAAGTAGAAAATCCGTTTATTTTCTCTAAAATTTTTCTAACGTATTTTTAACGACTTTTGTATAAAATTTCCGTCGCCTCATGCGAACGACACGAGCACAATTCAATTGCTTTGTGACTCTCGCCTTGTAAAGTCGCATTGGTTATTCACAATATTTTTGCGCCCTGCAAAATTGATACGACAGTCCTTGTCAATATTATTATATTTTTTTTATTACATAACCCTTATGTATTAATACTTTTTCTGGTTAATTAATGACCCAGTTTTTTTTCTCTAATTAAAATATTTTTACGTTCTTCAACTTGTTACCTGTTATATATTTTTATCGTTATTTATTTTGTTACTGTATCATTTTAAAGAAGAATTAAACCAATTACGTGTTAATTAATAATTGTTAAATCAAAAATTTCGTGTTGTCATTTGGTGTGTGTGCGTGTGAACCCTTCCCCCACCATCAACCATCTTCAACGACAATTTGGCAACGGGAAACGAAAATTCATCATAGTTGGTACCCAACCTGGAGCCAGCAGAAAATCATCTATCATAAATAGCATCCACCCTGGAGCTATAACTGCATAATATTTATTATAAAGGGCACCCGATCAAGGGCAAAACTTTATAAAATCTA
>JAKCPI010002910.1:0-10520 GCA_023213315.1 Euborellia annulipes
ATGTATCAAGGGGCTAGGGATGCATATCCTTTAGCTGATAATGTCAAAGGGATTCTAACGAGTAATCGGTATGAAAATTTATTTAACTTTCTTAAAAAAATTAATATATACAATGAAATTAAAAAAAAAAAAAGGAAAGAGA
This sequence comes from Euborellia annulipes, assembly GCA_023213315.1. NCBI lineage: Eukaryota > Metazoa > Arthropoda > Insecta > Dermaptera > Anisolabididae > Euborellia > Euborellia annulipes. The sequence goes on from JAKCPI010002910.1 coordinate 143, forward strand.
AAAGGAAGAATATTTGAAGAAATGAATAGAGAAGAGGGAGGAATGAAGGAAAAAAAAAAAGGAAAGAGAAAAGGAAGAATATTTGAAGAAATGAATAGAGAAGAGGGAGGAATGAAGGAAAAAAAAGAAGTAAAGAAGAAAAGAAGAAAGAAAAGATGAAAAGAAGAATGAAAAGATGAAAAGAAGAATGAAAAGAAGAAAGAAAAAAGGAAAGAAGAAAAGAAGATAAGGAGAAAAGAATAGGAGAAGAAAAGAATTGCGATCTGAAAGTTTTTTTTTTTTTTTTTTTTAAGAAAGAAATAATTAAGAATGTTTTTATATTATAATTAAGTTATTAAAAAGAAAAAGATGTATGAGGCATTAAAAGCCTGTGGTGCTGGATGCCCTAAACTAATAAATAAAATAAATATATATCGACACGAAAAATCTGGTGCGACATGCACAGAACACAACTTTCGATTACCGAAGGTAAGAGAAAGTTGTTTGCTGTGCGCCAGTCACACCAGATTTTTTTCCAAAATATTTTATATAGACCCTATTGTATTTCTAATTTCTAAAAACATTTTATATTGAATTAAAAGAAGAAAATTAAAAATATTTATTTCCTTCAAATAGTATAAATAGAGCCTTGATAAAATTTTTGATAAAATCACTAGTAAATTTTAATTTTATTAAAATTGTGATTTTATTTAAAATTTTTCAAGCTTTATAGTAGATTTGTTTTTGTTTTATACTATTTGAACATATTAAATTATTTTAATTAAAAAAAAAATTTTTTTGCCCCCCCCCCTGATTCAAATTCGTTCCGGCGCCCCTGTATATACACTGCCCCGCAAAAAAAAGTGGCGCACTTTCTTTCTTCTTAAAAAGACCTATTTTACTCTACCTTAATGATACTGAAATTTATTAAACATTTAATATGAAGTATCTTATACATTCCTAAGTAAATTTAATACAAATCCATATCATTTTAATAATTAATTATAATTTAATCAAAACAAAGACAAAAATGTTGAAATTTTTTTATTAACGCCAAATTTTTAATATTTTAAAATAATCTTTCCTTTTCAGGTTTTCTCTGTTCGATTTATTGGAAATTCTTATAAAAACAAAATTTTTAATTAATATCCAACAAAACATATCGAGATTAAGTTGATTTGTCTCAAATATTGAAAATACACATATTTTCTTTATTTTATTTAAATTGTATAATTTGATTAAAATGTTTTGAATTTGTGCTAAAGTTATTTAGAAATGTATAAGTTTATTCATATTAAATGTTTAATAAATTACAGTATCATTAGAATAGATTAGAACAGGTCTTCTTAAGGAAGAAACAAAGTGCGCCACTTTTTTTGCGGGGAGTGTATGTATATTAACATACACATATAGGTAGAGAAAGTAAAAATAGCTAATAATGTATAGGAAGGAGTGTACGGAAGTTCCAGATGATGTGCCTAGCAGCGGCGTAACCAGCCTTTGAGGGCGGGGGGGCGAAGCTTAACTAGGGCGCCGATTTTGCCAGGGGGCTCCGCCCCTGGACCCCCTTGCTCGCCTTCGGCGAGCAATTGGCCGCCTTCGGCGGGCAAATTTCTTGCATCCTGTAATTTCCTCAGCGAATTTGTTTATATTTACCTGTTTTTTAATGACACCTGTATGATTTTGTTTTGATTTTTCTTTGCTTTTAAGAAAAATGTCCTTTTCTTCTGTGATTATTTCAAAAACTATTCAGTTTTCGGAAAAATATCAAAGAATAAAAACTTTTTTTTTTTTTTTTTTTTTTTTTTTTTTTAAACATTCACACTTTTTTCTCATTCACACTCACACTCACACACACATTCACACTGTCTTTTCGGCAGCTCAGGCCATATAAGACATTTTTACGATAACCGTTATTTATGAATTTATATATATTAGGGTCCAGGCATTTTTATTTAAGCCATCTGGTATCCAGATGGCTTAAATAAAATCATCGGACTGCCTGGGGTCCGAACCCGCGACGTTTGGTATTGAGTATTTTATCATAATATGACAAAGAAATTGAAAATTTCGAAATTTCGCGGCCCGGGCCGGGCGGGCTTTGGAGGCCATGAAAAAATTACGGGCGGGTAGCAAGTCCAAATAAACGGGTTCGGGCAGACGGGCATGCAAATGAAATTTTATTTAAAAATTGCTAGACATTCGTTCATTCATTCACTAAATCTCGGGCGGGAATGGGCGGGTTTGAAAAAATTCCGGGCGAGCTCGGGCGGGCCTGAAGAATGGTAAAAGCCCTTTCATTTTGAGAAGATCGAAAAAAATGAAAAACTATATCAGTAAAATACTAGTACTTTTTGGCCGATTTTGATTAAAAGCTTATTATTTATTATTTTTGGAATTAAATTCATTTAAAATAGTAGAATTCAAGTTGTAATATAATTTTAAAAGAAAACAATCAATTTTTTAAGACAATCGATGAAAAAAATATGATAAAATCACATTCGCTGGGGTATATCTTAGAGGCTGTAGGGCGCCTTTGCCGGTTTCGGGGGGCGCCAAGGTCTCGATGCGCCTGGGGCGGGGGGGCTCGAGCCCCCCCCTCGCCCCCCCCTGGTTACGCCACTGGTGCCTAGCTATTTCTCTTATAATTATTTTATTTGAACTCGTCTAAATGAAGGGCGTTTCTCACGTGACACATTAATCAGCTTCTTTGCTTAAATGAAGAGTTGAACTTGTCGTGCCCTCTAATTTTTTTTATTTATTTCTCATTCTGTAACCTTTGGTGAACTCTCAACAACAAAATGAACTGGCAATGAGTCGGCAAAAGAAACGAGTTCTAATCCTATTCCGACATGGATATTATCAATAATAATTGAACTCATCATCTAATGATGATGGCAGCCTATAAATGCATCATCATCATTCTTCTCATCTTAGGGGGCAAAAATCAAACATCCAAATGAACTAGCTACACAGCAGGCCTTGAACTCATTTTAATTGCTCTGGAATTATTCATCGGATTAGGATTACGTTTGGCAAATTTGTAGTCCTTAGTGGGCCTAAGAAGGTGTTAAAACTAGAAGTGAATAGAGCAGCAGCGAGCGGTAAATTATTATCGCGAATCAGGGTTTTCTCAACTTCCTCCTAACCAAACCTTTTGAAAATCAGCCATAATAATTATGACGATTGCCTCTAGATCTGGAGCAAATTTCATGACAATCCGTTCAGTAGTTCAAGAGTGATTGTTTTGGCCAAAATGCACTTTTTCTATTTTCCGCCGATCGACGCGCCATCATTTAATTTTCATGCGTTTTGTCGCATGTTTTATTTTTTTGTTGTCTATGCCGCGAATAAGGAAGCCATTCTCTTTCTCTTTCGACTTCCGGCGCATCGCCTCGCATCTTCAATTTAGGAGAATTATTTCTTTGATTTTTGAGTTTTCTTCATCTGGATTTGGTCCAGCAGGGAAGAATATTCGTATCTAAGGAGATACAATTGATTTTTAATTAAAGAAAACCCTAAAGAGGGTAAATTTGTTCAATTTCTAAATTAAATTAATTATTTTCCCTTTTTTTCAGGTTTTTTTTTGTATTCCATTTTTTGTTAAATATCATTTTTTATTCCGTTCTCAATACAGTTTTGATCCGCCTGTTTTCCTCCATTCGTTGGGAACAGTATATTTGAATATCCAGAGTTGGGAGATTTTCACGTTTCCAACATCATTGGGAAACGTCCCCACTCTTATTTATATTTTCGTCCTGCTTTCCAACGGAAGCCAGTCAGCATTGAACCGCCGACTGTGATCAACAACGTCCTCAAGCTAAGTTCCTCCCCCGACGAGATAACTTTACTTATTTTCTAATTTCCTTGACATTATAAATTTTTTAATCTAATTCATTTAACTTAAATTCAGTGCTCTGCAATTGATTCCTTCTCACACCAATAATCTTTACTGTATAAACCAGTGGTTCCCAACCTTTTTTGACCCATCGCCCCTTCCTGGAGGTTGACTAACACCTATCGCCCCCCCCCCTTTACATTTTCATTGTATGCCTAATTTTAATTTGGAGTAACGTGTAAATAATAAAGCACTTTTATTATTTTAAACAATTTTATTACCGTAGGCCTATATACAGGGCCGCAGACAGACTTGACAGGCCCCAGGGCTACTTAGTAATACGCCCCCCCCCAAAAAAAAAACAAAGTTTTTTTTTAGTATGTAAAAGGCTATTGTGGCCTTCATGCCAACACTTTTTTACACAGTTTTTGACACAACTTTTGAAATAGTTATAGTCTACATAGCTTACAATATTTATTTAAATAAAGTTATATAAAATTTTTTCAAAATTTCCTAAACAAAGAGTTACAAAGTTTTAATTTATCGAGGCCATTTCTGGACAGAGGATTTCAAGGGGAATCTGGGGATATGGAAAATTTTTTGAAAATTAGCCACTGAAACCTGCGTTTTTAGCTATCCTGAGTCGTGAAAAAGATCAAACTTGATTTGAGCTTAAAGGGCTCGGCCCCCTGAGCAAAAAAAAATTCAAGAAAATGATTTTTTTAAATTGAAATTTTAAGATTTGAGCTAAATGTGACGTTTCAATTCTAGATTGGAATTATCTTCAGACTATTTTATTTTTATGATAATATTTTGTCCTCTTCTATCCTGAACATCCTGTAAATAGGAGATTTTTCTCTTTGATTTTTATTTTTTTTAATTTTAGTAAACTAATAATTTTTCTCCTTTTGAATACTCATCGCCCCCCGCTTATTTATCGCCCCCCTGAAAACCCAAATCGCCCCCTTGGGGGCGATCGCCCTCAGGTTAGGAACCACTGGTATAAACCATTTAATATATATATTCATTCAACCTGTATATTTGGATTTGAAAAATTGGTGACCCCAAATTTATTACTTATAAATTAAAATATTAGCTAAAATATTACTGCCTTCTGATTTCTTTTCCCTTGAGGTGTATTTGGCTCATCCAGTGACTCATAAAAGATGAAAAAAAAATTGTGTTTCAAGATTTCAAATGTCCTTACTTTACAGAATATATCTGGATATAATTAAGTATTTAATTTAATTATATAATTAATATATTTAAATCTCACAAACATTATTTGTTTAAATTTGTAATTTTTAAATGAATATTAGATTAATTGCTTTGATTTTGTGGGATTTAGGATGAATAAAGAATTTAATGATTGCCCATCAAAGTAAAGGCGAGGATCAATTAATTTCAATATATAAAAATCTATTATATAATAATTGCGGAGTGTCCGTCTGTCAGTCTATCCGTCTGTCACGCTCTGTTTGACCAACTTCCCGTTGGAATTTTGAAACCAAATTTTGCAGTCTTCTAGAGGACGTTATGGAGAGTCCCAGAAAAATACTCGGGTTCCGAAATTCCTATAACTTTTTGAGTTATTAATTCCTAAAGTTACGATTTCTCCCATAGGAAATGTATAGAGAAATATTTAAGTATTCTTTGCAGTTGTGTATTCTATGAATGTAAACAAATCCTCAAGCAGGCACTGGATTGAAATAGTAATGATAATATATTTTTCATAATGAAGAAAAGCTGAGGAGGGTCCAGGGGGGTGAAGCCCCCCTCTCTAGACGTGAGGCTTCTCATAATTAAGAGAGGGCCCGAGCCAGCTGGCTGGTCGAAGCCCCCCGTATATATGCCACAATTGAATGATTTTCTTTAACATTTTCATACTAAGAAGAGCATTAACTTGTATAAATAACCAATTAAATATTGGAAAATAAAGGGTATTTTTTCGTGATCTTGTTATTTCCAATTTCAAATTACTAATTGAAAAATCTTTAAATGGGGCAACTTCCCCCGATTTACATTATAAAGAAATATTTATGTATTCTTTGCATTTATATATTCTATGAATGTAAACAAATCTTCAAGCAGGCAGTGGATTAGAATAGTACTAATAGTAATTTTTTTTTTTAATAATGAATAAAAGATGAGTGTTTTTTTTTTTTTTTTTTCTAAAAAATAAACATTCACACTTTTTTCTAAATCACACTCACACACACATTCACACTGTCTTTTTCGGCAACTCAGGCCATGTAAGACATTTACGATAACCTTTATTGATTTAATATACATATATGGGGTTCAGGCATTCTTATTTAAGCCATTTGGTATCCAATTGGCTTAAATAAAATCATCGGCCTGCCTGGGGTCCGAACCCGCGACGTTTGGTATACGAGGTTAGCACGCTAACCTCTACACCAAGCCCCGAGGGCAAGATGAGTTTTTTTTTTTAATCGCTTACCTGAAGGAATATTTGTGTTAAAGTAAAAAAAACTCTTTCTTCTTAATTAAAAGTAGAGAGAAAATAAAACTGACTGACTGACAGACAGACAAACGCCTCTGGGCATGCAGGAAGTTTTGCATTATCTCTCTCACTCTTTCTTTCTTTCATTCTTTTATCTTATATACATAAGAGATCCATCTTTAATATTTTAATATCTCTTGATTGGCGTAACAAGGGAGCCTACCGACAAGGCAGGCGCCGAAATTATTATATTCATTGTTTATTTAATAATACAAAGAGGGGGAGGGGGAATGACAAATGAAGTCTTTATTTTTACAAATATTTATTTACAAGATAAAACAATTCACGTGACACGACTTTTAAACAAAATCGGCCAAAAAGTACTAGTACTTTACTGATATACTTTTTGCATTTTCTCAAAATTCGCTCTAAAAATCGTTTAAAAACTGAGGATTTGTCAATCTCTGTATTTAAAAAGAGTGCGCGATACACCAGTGGTGCCATCGGTGGCGATTCGCTTAGGCTGAAATCTTTTGTTCTCTTTTGTTTCAGATATTTTAGTTATAAGTATTGCCACTAGATGTCACTAACAATGTAAGTGTCAATTTCGAGTAAATATGGCGGACGCTAGACAGCCTTAAGGGGCTACGGGAGCGAAGTGGTTTCGCATGTTTTTCCCGATAAGATGGCGTTGTGTGTCATAAAAAGTATGCCCAAAAATCAAGTAATTCAAAAATTTGCCAAGAGATGTCAGAATGGTAGCTAATAATATTTAATGCATTTGGTTGATTTTCATTGATCTTTTGACAATAAATACTTTATAAATGTTATTATATATTATGTATCTTTTATAAAAGCATAAAAATATAGGCTATTAGGGGATCAGCTGTTAGACTAGCCTGCCATCTATTGCAAGAATGCTGAACGAATTTGACAGTTGGTTTTTAAATAAATCATCTAAGATTATTTTAAAAATTTCTTAATTAATATGTGATTAATAATAACAATAAATTCATTTTTAAATTTAAAAATAATCAAAGATTATTGGGACAGATTGTTTTTTTGTATTTGCTTGATAACAAAAAAATTAATTACGATAATCTTTTAATAAGTCATTAAAAGAATTATAGCTCTCTGTCCCAATAATCTTACGTTTTGTTTAGACGTCGCTCCTGAACCCCCTTAAACTATATTTATAAAAGAAAATGTTTAGTTATTTATAGCTCCGAGGATGGCTTTGACCAAAGCCGAAACTTCAGATGTTAAAATATATTTTTAAAGAAAAAAATTTTGGCAGCGTTTTTTTCTAACTTTCATTCCTGATACAAAGTTTTATATTTTTATAAATAAGAAATTATATATAATATTTAAGATATTATATACATCGCGTAGATAAGCCGCGAAACGGAGATTTATATAATTAGATATTACTTCATGTACCCGAAAAAAGATATAAGGGTGTGCCGCCGGGAGTTGAACCACGGATCCACCGATTTGCGCTCAGTGTGCCCTTACCACTAGACCACAGCACGGCATTCGGCTAAATTTGCTTTCCAACTGAGTTCATATACCCGAATGCCGTGCTGTGGTCTAGTGGTAAGGGCACACTGAGCGCAAATCGGTGGATCCGTGGTTCAACTCCCGGCGGCACACCCTTTATATCTTTTTTCGGGTACATGAAGTAATATCTAATTATATTTTATATTTTTTCCAAATAAGTTTAATTCCTAATATGTCGAAGGCACAAAGGCTCTTCTTCAGAGGAAACTGTTAACAAAAGTATTTTTTTACAATAAAGGGCATTGTTATACCTCCTTTTACACTCTGCTAAGATTACAAATAACAGCCAAGATTTTTTGCATAAACAAAGCCATTTGACCTCTGCATAAGCACCGGAACTGGGGGGGGCAAGGGTACATTGCCCCTCCCTGGCATCCTATAGGAGGGGGCAGAGGGGGCAATATGTCTTCTTATTTTTAAAAATGATACATTTTTATTTTTGAAAAATTAAATCTTTTTAATTAAAAGAGTAAGAAATTCATTTTTTTCCCAAAATATTTTATATAGACCCTATTGTATTTCTAATTTCTAAAAACATTTTATATTGAATTAAAAGAAGAAAATTAAAAATATTTATTTCCTTCAAATAGTATAAATATAGTCTTGATAAAATCAACCTCTGTAACTTCAGTGAACATTCTGAAGGCCTTTGTGCCTTCAAAATATTAGAATTAAACTCATTTGGAAAAAATATAAAACTTTTTTTTTTTCAAAAGTATAGTCAATTCAGCAAAAATGTCATTTTCGTATTCAGCAGATCAAAATTAGCTAAAATTGTTTAATAAATCCCATGCCGCAGAATCTGTGTATTAATCATCACTTTGGGTTATCTATCCCTCGATCCAAATTCAGCCCAGATCTCTTGGGCTGGCGGTTCGATGAACCCAATCAGATCATTTATAGACGTAACAAACCAGGTGGTTATCTCAAGTTGTTGATTTTTTTTATAGCCTTAAGAAAGAATATTTTTCCTTATTTTCAGCTTAAATATGCTGAGCGACGTCTAAACGTACTTTTAAAAAAATCTAGACTATTATAAGGAATTTTCCAACGCGGTTTTTTTCTAAATAAATTAAATTCATAAGAGATTATTGGGACATCGAGCTATAATTCTTTTAATGACTTATTAAAAAATTATCGTAATTTATTTTTTTGTTATCAAACAAATACAAAAAAACAATCTGTCCCAATAATCTTTAATTTTTTTTAAATTTAAAAATGAATTTATTGTTATTATTAATCACATATTATTTAAGAAATTGTTAAAATAAGCTTAGATGATTTAATTAAAAATCATCTGTCAAATTAGTTCAGCATTCTTGCAATAGATGGCAGGCTAGTCTAACAGCCGATCCCCTTTTGGACTATATTTATATATTTTTATGCTTTTATAAAAGATACATAATATATAATAACATTTATTGTTAAAAGATCAATGAAAATCAACCAAATGCATTAAATATTATTAGCTACCATTCTGACATCTCTTGGCAAATTTTTGAATTACTTGATATTTTGGGCATTTTTATTTTTATGACACACTACGCCATCTTATCGGGAAAAACATGCGTAACACCTTCGCTCCTTTTCCGTCTTAAATGAAATATCTTATACATTTCTATGTAAATTTAACACAAATACAAATTTAATACTATTATTAATTAGAAATTTTGTTTTTATAATAATTTCCAATAAAATAGACAGAGAAAAACTGAAATGAAAAGATTAAATTTAAAATTTTAGAAATTTAGCGTTAATATTCGACATTTTTGTCTTTGTTTTATTTAAATTGTAATTATTTATTAAAATGATATAAATTTGTGTTAAATTTACTTAGAAATATATAAGACAGTAGATTATAACAGGTCTTTTTAAGAAGAAACCAAATGTTACGTTTTCATTGACGCGCATTGTAAAGGCCTATTCTCACCTCTTGGTTCCCAATTTGATAATTAAATTTCTTGTTTTTTAGTGTTAATGTAATTTGTATAAATTAAAAAGATGATCGATCATAGGAATGAGTGAATTATTTGTTGCCAAACAAGAAAAGAGAGAGATGCCTGCCTGCCTGCCCAGAAGCTAAGAGAGAGAGAGAGAGGTTCCGCCCTTCACAGTGATTGGCCCGGGCCAAGAGGTGAAATTAGCCAAAACGTGACATAACACACATGTTTTCGCTGATATTTAGTAATCGGGAGGAGGGGCCAATGCCAAGGAGGGTCACCACCACCACACACTCCCCTATTGATTTATGATGTAGATGATTTTTTAAATATGATATAGCAAATAACTAACTGGCTGTTTCAAAAAAAAAAATCTAGGACATCTTGTCTCTCTTGTCAGAAGGTGTGTGTGTGGTGGGGATGACAAATTCCTAAATAAATTTCACAATTTCCTTCATCATCAATTCGTTTGTACACGCAACTTCAAATGAGAAGCGCTCTCAACTTCACCGATCATTTTCTTCTTAAATTTCTTCATTTATAGTCAAGTATGAGTAGCAAGAGCGGAATAATAAACTAGCTTATGGTTATAACTAG
>JAKCPI010002911.1:0-71131 GCA_023213315.1 Euborellia annulipes
GTTAACTCAGGTAAGGAAAAAAACATAATTCTTAAAGTTATTTTTTCATCAATTTCCGTTCAATTAAAATTGCAATAATTGGAAAAAATCTGGTGTGACAAGCACAGTACACAACTTTCGATTACCGAAGGTAAGAGAAAGTTGTGTGCTGTGCTTGTCACACCAGATTTTTGTCTCGACATATAATTAGTTTCCGACAGTACAGTATATTCGATTTTCAAGAAGTAAAATTTATAAGTATGGGAAAATATTTATATTTTGTTACCATGGCAACGATTTCTCCTATCTTTTCTATGTATTACAAGAGTAAAGTGGTCTTCAGAAGATTTCAATGACAAAATGAGAATATACATTAGAAAGAGCATCTAAAAAATAATTGATTTATGAATTTTAATCAAAGTCGTTAGAGCGCATTTTGAGAAAATCGAAAAAAAACTGAAAAAGTACATCAGTAAAGTACTAGTACTCTTTGGCCGATTTTGATTAAAAGCTTATTTTTCCGGTCCCGGGGGGTGTTTAACTTAAATATAAAATTTCAGCCTCAAAGCTCAATTCCTTCATGCTTAAAATTGAACACACACAGCCCGACACACACACACACACACAGACAGACCATGTCGCGAAAACCACTTTTTTGGATTCAGGGGACCTCAAAACGTGAAGATCCATCAAAATCTCAACATCGAATTTTTGACATGAATCCAATACTTTCTCTCTCTATATATATATTAACATATATATAGAGGTAAGAGAAAGTAAAAATTCGGTGAAACATCAAAATTGCAGAAGCAGATTCATTCACAGAGTTAAATACACCCTCCGTGACCAGAAAAATCATCACTGCTGGAAACGCTTTGTAGTCCTGTATTTTTTTTTTTTTTTTTTTTTTTTTTCATTTTTTTTTACTTTCTCTTACCTCTATATATATGTTAATATATATAGAGAGAGAAAGTATTGGATTCATGTCAAAAATTCGATGTCGAGATTTTGATGTATATACACGTTTTGAGGTCCCCTGAATCTAAAAAAGTGGTTTTCGCGACATGGTCTGTCTGTCTGTCTGTCTGTCTGTCTGTTGAAGAAAAACAAACATGTACACTATTAAATTGGTATCTTGAATATTGTTATTTAATAGAAAAAAATCTGGTGTGACTGGCGCACAGCACACAAATTTCTCTTACCTTCGGTAATCGAAAGTTGTGTACTGTGCTTGTCACACCAGATTTTTTGTGTCGACATATATTTAGTTTCCGACAGTACAGTATATCAAGAGTCGCGGGAGCGACTCGTCGCCGAGCAAGTAAAAAGCAAAAGAAAGCAAAGAAACTCTTAATACTACCATTTAGTTGATATTCCAATAGATGCCAATGGCCCATTGCATTTAGATGGACGAGTCGTCCCTAGACTATATTATCAAGAATGATTTTAAATCCTTAATAAAAGATAGGGACGTGAAAAAATTTTTTTGAGAAACTTTTCTCTCTCTGGGCAAATATCTCAAAAAGTTTTTAAGATATCGGAGCCAAATTTTCTTTATATTAAACTAGAATAAATAAGGATTATTTTGAGCACAAATTCAAAAAAAAATTCCAGTGCCAAACAGAATGGCAGAGGCGCAAAGTTGAGATTTTGTCGATTTCGGAAGGTCAAAAGTTAGTCTCTTATTTTTCCTTTTTTTTTTTTTTTTTTTTTTCTTTTTTTTTTTCATTCTTTTCTTCAATTTTCAAATTTTTAGACAAAGCTACAGGTTTCCCTGCTGGACCGATTTGGATGAAATTTAAAATACAAATAGATACTATCAAAAACCCGATACCTTTGATATAAAATTTCATTTTGGATCAAAAGTGACTTTTTGAGGGGTATTCAAAATTTCAAATTTGTCCTATCTTTAACGTGGCGAAAAGAAAATTTTGACTATTTTGCTCCCTGATGACGTCATCTAGGAACATATCTATTAATATTAGTAATTTCCATCCCTAATGGAATAAAATTTTTTAGGATGGATCCCTTCAGATAGAAATACAATAGATTAACGTGATAAGAAGTGCTACCAACATAACAAAAATAAAAAACCTAAAATTTTATAAATTTTGATGAAATCCTATGTTTATCGTTTTGAATGGATACCAAACGATGTATTTACATTCCACCAACATAACAAAAATAAAAAACCTAAAATTTTATAAAATTTAGGGAAATTCTATGTTTATCGTTTCGAAAGGATACCAAACGATGTATTTACATTCTACCAACATAACAAAAATAAAAAACCTAAAATTTTATAAAATTTGGTGAAATCCTATGTTTATCGTTTTGAATGGATACCAAACGATGTGTTTACATCCTACCAACATAACAAAAATAAAAAACATAAAATTTTATAAAATTTGGTGAAATCCTATGTTTATCGTTTTGAATGGATACGAAACGATGTGTTTGCATCCTACCAACATAACAAAAATAAAAAACCTAAAATTTTATAAAATTTAGGGAAATCCTATGTATATCGTTTCGAATAGATACCAACGATGTATTTACATTCTACCAACATAACAAAAATAAAAAACCTAAAATTTTATAAAATTTAGGGAAATCCTATGTTTATCGTTTCGAATAGATACCAAACGATGTATTCACATCCAACCAACATAACAAAATAAAAATCCTAAAATTTTATAAAATTTGGTGAAATCCTATGTTTATCATTTTGAATTAATACCAAACGATGTATTTATTTTTTACTGTTTGGAATGCATATTAAAAGATCTATTCATGGCATAACTTAATAATTAATAAACAAAAATTATTAAATAAAATTTAAATGTAATATTTCACAAAAAGAAGTGAAATCTCAGCCAAAAACATCGGAGATGCAAAAAGGGGCGCCTCGCATTATTTTTGCCCAGCGTCGAGGTGAAATCAAAAAAAATGCGCCTCGCTTTTCTGATTTATATAAAAGCGAGGATATATGAAACAAATAAAATTCTGTAGGGGTTTTATTTAAGTGAAAATATTTCCTCGCTTTTATATAAATCAGAAAAGCGAGGCGCATTTTTTTTGATTTCACCTCGACGCTGGGCAAAAATAATGCGAGGCGCCCCTTTTTGCATCTCCGATGTTTTTGGCTGAGATTCGATTTTCAAGATGTAAAATTTATATGGGAAAATATTTATATTTTGTTACCATGGCAACCATTTCTCCTATCTTTTCTATGGAGTACAAGAGTAAAGTGGTCTTCAGAAGATTTCAACGGCAAAATGAGAATATACATTTTATTGAGAATCTAAAAAATAATTGATTTTTGAATTTTAAAAAAAATCGTTGGAGCAAATTTAGAGAAAATCGAAAAAAACTGAAAAAGTGCATCAGTAAAGTACTAGTACTCTTAGGTCGATTTTGTTCAAAAGCTTCGTGTCACGTCCCAGGGGGGTGCCTAACTTAAATATAAAATTTCAACTTGCTAGCTCTTTTCGTTCTTGAGATATTTTGTTCACAGACACACAGACAGACAGACCATGTTGCGAAAACCACTTTTTTGGATTCAGGGGACCTCAAAACGTGAAGATCCATCAAAATCTCGACATCGAATTTTTGACATGAAACCAATACTTTCTCTATATATATTAACATATATATAGAGGTAAGAGAAAGTAAAAAATCTGGTGTGACTGGCGCACAGCACACAACTTTCTCTTACCTTCGGTAATCGAAAGTTGTGTACTGTGCTTGTCTCACCAGATTTTTTGTGTCGACATGTATTTAGTTTCCGACAGTACGGTACATTCGATTTTCAAGATGTAAAATTTATAAGTATGGCAAAATATTTATATTTTGTTACCATAGCAACCATAGGAGAAATTCCTATCTTTCCTATGAAGAACAAGAGTAAAGTGGTCTTCAGAAGATTTCAATCACAAAATGAGAATATACATTTTATAGAGAATCTAAAAAATAATTGATTTTTGAATTAAAAAAAAAAAAATCGTTGGAGCAAATTTTGAGAAAATCGAAAAAAACTGAAAAAGTGCATCAGTAAAGTACTAGTACTCTTTGGCTGATTTTGTTCAAAAGCTTCGTGTCACGTCCCATGGGGGTGCCTAAATTAAATATAAAATTTCAACTTCCTAGCTCTTTTTGTTCTTGAGATATTTTGTTCACACACACACACACACACACACACACACACACACACACACACACACACACACAGAGAGAGAGAGAGAGAGACAGACAGACCATGTCGCGAAAACCACTTTTTTGGATTCAGGGGACCTCAAAACGTGAAGATCCATCAAAATCTCGACATCGAATTTTTGACATGAAACCAATACTTTCTCTCTCTATATATTAACATATATATAGAGGTACGAGAATGTAAAAAGAAAAGAATTTATGTATATATGTTGTAACTGGGGCGGTTCTGTCTGCAGATAAAACAATTTAGTTTTCGCGGACGGACTGCCCTAGAAGAGAGAAGGAAGAAGAAAATTGTAAGATATTTGTATTATTTCTTTTTGTATAGAACTGGAACAATAAATTTGAATTTGAATTTGAATTTGAATTTGTCTGTCTGTCTGTCTGTGAACAAAATATCTCAAGAACGGAAAGAGCTAGGAGGTTGAAATTTTATATTTAAGTTAGGCCCCCCTATGGGACGTGACACGAAACTTTTGAACAAAATCGACCAAAGAGTACTAGTACTTTATTGAGGCACTTTTTCAGTTTTTTTTGATTTTCTCAAAATTTGCTCCAACGATTTTTTTTAAAATTCAAAAATCAATTATTTTTTAGATTCTCTATAAAATGTATATTCTCATTTTGTGATTGAAATCTTCTGAAGACCACTTTACTCTTGTATTTCATAGGGAAGGATAGGAGAAATGGTTGCCATGGTAACAAAATATAAATATTTTCCCATACTTATAAATTTTACATCTTGAATTCAATCGTACCCTATGGTCGGAAACTAAATACATGTCGACACAAAAAATCTGGTGTGACAAGCACAGAACACAACTTTCGATTACCGAAGGTAAGAGAAAGTTGTGTGCTGTGCGCCAGTCACACCAGATTTTTTAATGAACTTTTTATTAGTAAGATATCTTATGTGATCACATGAATAGTCGACAATTAACTAGGCAAGAAATTAAGATTAAAATTCCAAGTCCGAGACCATTTGGAGTAGAAAAGTAAACGAGAGCCTCTTAGAACTAAAGAGGGTAAGAATGATGGTGGATATAAATACACTTGCAGAATTGCTTGTGTTTATTCGGACTGGCGAGTAAAGTAAGAATGGACCAATGGAATGGGGGAGAGAGAGAGAGAGACGCAATATATATACTTGGGTGGAAACTTTCAGGATGGCGAATTAGCGAGCCGCGCGATTAATACTAATTAGGGTCAGTGGGAAAACGGCAAGTGAAGAGTAGCCGGAGAAACGAGACGAGGGTTTGGGGAGCAGGTCAACGCGTTCGACTATCCCGAATTACATTGCCCATCCCACATATAAGCATTCCTTCTCCCACGGGATCTTATAATAGCTTGCGAGGCCGTCGTCGGGACTTCCCCCGGGGGCAGAGGGTAAGGGATCGGGGGTAAGTTACTTGGCCTGCAGGCAACTTGTGTACGGACTTAAGCCCTAAAGTCTATCTAATCCAAAAGGGCGGAGAAGGGTTGTATTTGTGTGTGTGGATGAATGAGTAGGTGTGTGTGTGTGTTGGCTGGCTGGCTTGCCATTTATCGTTGTTGACTCTCGTGGGAAAATTTATTAATGTTGAAATTTGTTTACAACATATTATGTTGAGTAATATAAGAATTTTTCTTTTTTTTTTTTTTAATTAAATTCAATTATAATATATTAATGTTCTGTTTGTGCTTTTTAATGGACTTTATTGTAATTTATTGTATAATAATACTAAAATAAAATAAAATTATTTCTGAATTTATCAAAAATTTGACTATTTCTTTGTAAAATAATAGAAATTCAAATATTGTGATCACTGTAAATTAGTAAGGAGTCAAAAAGAAAATTACAATTTCATTTATTCTCGCCTTCGGCTCTGAAGATGGCCTAGACCAGTGGCCGAAACGTCAGCCTGGAACGGCAACAATAAAAGAAATAATTTTGGCTGCCTATGTCTGTTTTTTTTTTGATTCCTTAATAATACTTCCAGCCACAAAGACATACCTCACAGTAAATTAGTAAAAAAAAAATTTTATAAAGTTTTTCGATTAAATTATATATTTTTCATTTTGATTTTTTGTATAATGTAAAAATATACATTAAAAAAAAACAAACAAACAAATGTTATGGTTTTTACTTGTAAATTATTCCCTTTAATAGTGGGGTTCGAAAAAAGGGTTGCGGGGGGGGGCGCAGTTAAAATACGTTACGCCACTGGAGGCAGTGTGCATGTTGTCTTTATGTATGCTATATGTTGAGGAGTCGCCAGTCCTTTGGTTGTTTTTTTTTTTTTTGTTTTTTTTAAACATTCACACTTTTTCTCATTCACACTCACATTCACACAGTCTTTTCGGCAACTTAGGCCATTTAAGACTTTTACGATAACCGTTATTTATGAATTTTTCTATATTAGGGTCCAGGCATTTATTTAAGCCATTTGGTGTCCAAATGGCTTAAATAAAATCATCGGACTGCTGGGGTCCGAACCCGGGTGTTTGGTATACGAGGTTAGCACGCTAACCTCTACAAGCCGAGGGCTGGTTGTTATTTTAATCTGGTGCAATAAGTTGAATGTAATTTCTTATTTGTCAATAAAATTTTGTTGACCACAGGTTCTGTTGATGAGCATTGCGTCGCATTCGAAAAAGAATATATTAAATTTTTTTTCTTGATGGCTGTCCTTACATAATTTCTCTAAACTACTTACACTTCAACTGTAATCATTAATGTTTAAGTTAGCAACTGAGTATTCGCCCTCAAATCATAAAAAAAAATCTGGAGTGACTGACGCACAGCACACAACTTTCTCTTACCTTCGGTAATCGAATGATGTGTACTGTGCTTGTCATACCAGATTTTTTGTGTCGACATGTATTTAGTTTCCGACAGTACGGTACATTCGATTTTCAAGATGTAAAATTTAATTGTGAAAATATTTATATTTTGTTACCATGGCAACGATTTCTCCTATCTTTTCTATGGAGTGCAAAAGTAAAGTGGTCTTCAGAAGATTTCAATGTCAAAATGAGAATATACATTTTAAAGAGCATCTAAAAAATAATTGATTTATGAATTTAAAAAAACAATGGTTAGAGCGATTTTAGAGAAAATCGAAAAAAACTGAAAAAGTGCATCAGTAAAGTACTAGTACTCTTTGGTCGAATTTTCTTCAAAAGCTTCGTGTCACGTCCCATGGGGGTGCCTAACTTAAATATCAAATTTCAGCCTCATAGCTCAATTCCTTCAGTTCTTAAAAATTTTGAATACACAGACACACACACAGACAGACCATGGCAGAAAACCACTTTTTTGGATTCATGGGACCTCAAAACGTGTAGATCCATCAAAATCTCGACATCGAATTTTTGACATGAATCCAATACTTTCTCTCTATATATTAACATACAGTATATATAGAGGTAAGAGAAAGTGAAAACTCTATCACAAAAACAAAAGACCCGTGTGGCCTGCGCAGCTAGTATTTCAGTCTCTTAAAATAAATTAGGCATTTGTGAAATAATTTCTATCTTCATAGTAATTAAACTAAAAGCTGAGATGAATTATAAAGAGAAACAAAATCCTTCTTTATGTAATGTAGATCAGCAAAATTTAGACCCAAATTAATATAGCCAAGATAAATTTAGAAAACCCTTTCTATTTAAGGCTAACCACTTCACCTAACCTTCTACTTTGGACAATTTAAATTTTACAGCATGTATATTAAGAACTTTCTTTTGATGTTAAAATAATTCTAATATAATATTCTAAAATGTATTTATTTTATAAAAGTGGAATACTAAAAAAAAATCTGGTGTGACTGGTCGCACAGCCCAAAACTTTCTCTTACCCTTGGGCAAGAGAAAGTTGTGTACTGTGCTTGTCCTACCAGATTTTTTTGTGTCGAGATCTATTTAGTTGTCCTTAGCACCTAAGTTCAAAACTTGGGGACGCGATTCATAGATGGCGCTGAACTACGAATACTTTCACATCAGTACTTCAAACAATTTTCACTAAAAATTTCATTGATATACTTTTTAAAGAGCATCTAAAAAATAATTGATTTATGAATTTTAATCAAAATTTTTGGAGCTAATTTTGAAGAAAAAAAAAACTGAAAAAGTACATCTGTAAAGTAGGCCTACTAGTAATTTTTGGCCAATTTTGTTCAAAAGCTAATTTTTACAGCTTGGAGGGGGGGGGGGGGGGTGCCTAACTCTAATATAAAATTTCAAACTCCTAGCTCTTTTCGTTCTTGAGATATTTTGTTCACAGACACATAGATAGACAGACACACAGACAGCAATTTGCGGGACTCACTTTTTTGGACCTCAATACGTATATATCCATCAAAATCTCGACATCGAATTTTTGACATGATTGCAATACTTCCTTTCTGTATATTTCATATATCGAGTAAGAGAAAGTAAAAAAAAAAAAAAAAAACTGGAGAAAAAATAATTTAATATATAAGCCTAATGAATAATTGAAGTATCCTTTCAATACATTATTTGAAAATGCTCTTTTTGGTCATGTATGTAATTTAGATTAATAAAGCTTTATGAACCCATTATAAAATGAAACAAATACACTAGCTTTCTTGTAGAAAAATCATGTTGTAGCCCTATATTGAACAAATTTATTGTTTATTAACAAATTTTAGTTTATTAAAAAATACAAATTTAATATTATTAATAACAATAGAGGTAGAAAGTAAGCATCTGATTTTGTAATAGAGTATATTTAAAACAATTCTAAAACTAAAATTATGTTGGAACATTTTTGGAAAAATTTTATATTATCCATGAGAGTTTGAGTTTTTGTTTATAATAAATTAATGACGACTTTAATATTCTAATAGGCTACAGGGGAAAATTTTAAAATTACATGTGTTATAATATATTAAAATGTATCTAGTCTATTTTTAAATAGAGGGAACTATTTTGAGATTTAAAAAAAGCTTTTATTTAAATTCTAATATTACATGATCATTTTTTTTTTGGATCAACCCTCTAATTCACAGCATTTTTTAATAGGTATTAAATTTCAATGGGGTCCGCCTTGACATCAAAAAGTTTAATACTAAATTTACTAAAACAAAAATAGATAAATAGATAAATTTTTAGAAAAATAGGAAAAGTAATAGAACAGCAATGTTCTATCAATTATTTTTTACATGCTCTTTTAAAAAGTGTATCAATAAAATTTTACGTAAAAATTGTTTGAAGTACACTGCAAGTGGTCAAGCTTGAAAGGGAACTAAGGTGCTATGGGATACTAAATATTTCGACACAAAAAAATCTGGTGTGGCAAGTACAGTACACAACTTTCCCTTACAGAAGGGTAAGAGAAAGTTGTGTGCTGTGCGACTAGTCCCACCAGTTTTTTGTTTAAATATTCGATAATCAATCATTGTCCCCACGAATTATTTATTTAATTACTAATCCTCCTCTTTATTTATTAAATTAAATCAAGCTTACAAGTCTTTTCAATATAGATAGCTTATTAAACCAGTGTATAATTTATTGATCGAATAAAATTCATCCTGATAAGTTAGAACAATATTGAAATTTAGGAATAAACTAATGTTGAAATTTGTCCTCACTATGGCTGAATGACGAAGAGCAATCAGGCAGCAAAGTTAAAATTCCCTTGTCCACCATCTGTGCGATTAGAAGGCCAGTGACCGTGTTTTTCAGTATCACAATCCGGAAGGACCAAAAGAGAAGCGATGACTAATTACGGAAGAAGGAATCTCTCAACCGAGAGCAGGTCTCTTGATAATCGAGACATTGAACAAAACAGAAAATGGAATTACATCCTCCCGGACATTGGAATTTTATAACTGATAAAAAAAAAAAACTTCGGAGTTGGATTTAAAATCTAGTAGCGAACATGGGACAAGAGGTAAGAATGGGTACCATAGCTACTGGCTCTATTGGTGCTGCGATCAAACGGTGGAAAATAATAGTTCTAGTAAATAAGAAGCTGCTATGAAATTGTCACCCATTTTGAGTGAATAGTTTGTCTTGCAAGGAACTTTTTCGTGAAAGTGCTGTTATTTTTGTCGGAAAGTTTATTTGTATCGTTCGCCCCAGGGCTTGGCGTAGTTGGTAGCGCATCTACCTTGTATACCAAGGTTCGGGGGTTCGGATCCCAGACAGTCCGATGATTTTATTTAAGCCATTTGGTATCCAAATAAGAATGCCTGGTTCCCCAAATATATATAATTATTAAATATTGAGTATCGTTAAAGTCTTATATATCCTGAGGTTGTCGGGAAGACTGTGTGAATGTGTGTGTGAGTGTAAGTGTGAATGAGAAAAAAGTGTTTTTTTTAAAGAATAGTTCCTGTTTGATGCTCAAATAAGTTACGTTTATATATGACAACATCTATATATTCTAGCTAGAAAATTTTGTAAAATCAATATAGAAAATAATTCCGAATAAATAAATTTATTTCTTGCCAAGCAATCTGATGAATGTTTTGGTCACGTCCCTAGAAACTCTGCCTTGTAGCATTATATCAGAATTATATTAATATTTCTTTGATGTCAACTTGTTTTAAAATTTAGTTAGACTGTTCAAAATATTGCAAACGTTCCGTAAATATTAATTGAGAAGACATCTTACCTTTGTGTGTTGATAAGAGATTAGACATGGGTAGAGAACAAAAGCTTTTTTTTTATTTGTTTTAAAGTCTTTTTCGGCAAATAAGGAGAATAAAAGCTTGTCAAGTTGGGATTGTTGATTGTCGTTTCAGAGAAAACACCATCAATGATAACCTAAAAAGAAAGAAAATAAATAATTAAATAATTCAGGAAAAAAAACTAGGCAAACCAAAATACCAATTTATATTTTAAGTAGATTTAAATTTTACAGAATCTTTTTTAGTATAGGCCTATACATGCCCTATATATTCTTATGAATGGATAAGGGCGAAGGGTTAAGAAGGGCTTTTTTTTAAGGATATAAGTTAATTTTTTATTAACCCATAAAAAAGTCAATGATAATGGCGGCTTTTAATTTTCTGCTAGAATAAATAGATTTTTCAAAGTTAAATATAGAATATACCAAGAGTTTAAATAATTACTTTTTTTTTTAAAGCTTAAATTATTTTCTTAAAGAAAAAAAAAAAAAAACAATCAAAAAGGATGTTTAAGAAAAATTATTAAATGTTTAGAAATAAAGTAAAATCGAAAAATAACCTGGTTGACCTGTCGTGAAAAATTTAATGAATTACTTTTCGCCTGGTAAGAGAACATGTTTCAACCAATCAATTTTATTTAAGGGTTTGAATAAATGAACGATCAGAGCCAGAATAATTAAATAGAAATTCGATAATTTGGAAAATTTATCGACTAAGGGCTTATGACAAAATTTCTCTGCCACCACACACACTTAAAAATTTAATGTTCTACACACAACACACGGGATATTTTACATAGATTGGCGATACAAACTAATTGATTTACTTTTGATTATTTTTCACGTATTCGGAAATTTTTAAATAAATATTAGACAGGGAGACCGGAGAATGATATTGCAAATGTTTAACAGTTTCCGTTACATACTGAATCATCATCAGGTCTAAAAAAAATTCAAACATTACAAAAACGGAATAGATTAATTCTTCGTAATTACAAGTTCTTTACATAACACTTGTAGCCTTAACAGCCCTACACTTTAATGCAGGGCCAAACTTTAAAAAAGTGCAACGATATAGCCTCAATTTACCGATTCCGTACTAATGGGCCACCTGGTATATCATATAATTTAATATCAATAAATAATATTAATGAGAGGTAGGAAGTCTCTATTATTAAAACCAACTCCTTTATTGCAAGACGTTTCGGCTAATTTTATTGTGCCATCTTCAGTTGCATAAGAGTTTTTTTTATTTTAGAAAATAGTTATTAATCTTCTGTTCATAAGCCACTCTTATACAATAGCTTATATATAACAAAATATCATACTTATATATAAAGCCCTTAAACCGGTGTCAGATGTGTGAACGCACCAATCAGGTCTCAGCGATGCCTCAGGGACAGAGCTGATTGGCGAAATTCAGAGAGGGCGGAGTCGGAGAGGCAAATTCAAAATTTTTTTTTCTACTAAACGCGTACGAGACGCCGCCCGCCAGGGCCAAGTTGCAATGAGAAGATGATTGAGAAGCGAATTCTGAAAATGCTTCTCAATTATCTTTTCGGTCATCGATAGTTCTTCAATATTATTTTGATAAGACAGTATTAAAGACTTCAGGACGATCCATTTTCATTTTTGGACTTAAAGCATCTTTAAGAGTGAAACTTTCTGAAGATCAAATTTAAATAGTACGTAAATATAAAAGAAATATTGAATTTTTTAAATTTTGTTATTTTTCTGAAGTTGTAATTGAAAAAACTTAGAGCTCGATTGTTCATTCGATCATAATAGACCGATCTAATAAAATTAAAGAACTCATTGATTCCCGACACACTGGTTTGTATAAGTTGAACGTTCCTGCAATTAACTAGCAAAGGTAGGAGGGTTTACAAAACTGTTGACGATACCACACCACTGTAGAGAAAGGACAAGACAAGCAGAGTGAGGTCGAGGGAGAGAGAGAGGGGAACATTGAGGACTCTAACCACGTTCTCCTGGGTCAGCAACAGAGAAACAAGACGAAGGAAGAGGAGCATTTGTGGTCTGGCTGGCTATTCCATCATTACCAGGACGAGAAGTTGCTTGGGGTGGGAGGAGAGTAACTTGGCCAAACTGAGTCTGGAACAAAGCCCTGGACAGCTCCTTACAATCCCTTCATCTTCAATGGGAATTGATTTTAAATGGCCAGCCAAGAGTAAACATTTTATTAACAATAGAATTCGCTCGTTAATTAATACTCCTGGCTGATCTTTATTATGGATATCATCCCAGGATCAAATATAATAATAAACTTATTACATAACTAAGTTTCTAAGAAGATAAGTCTATAATATAGTGAGAGATAGAGTTAATTAATTTGGCGGGGCAAGTAAAATATTTTTGAAGTTAATTTTTTAATAACGCAAGTATAGGAATAAGTAAAACAACGGATGCAAAAGAAGTTTTCCTTATTTTATTCAAACCATAGCAACGTTTCGGTCTACTAGGCAACCATCTTCATGGCTATAATGGAGTACAGAAGACATAACCTCAAGTGGTTGTATAAACATAGAATCAAGACTTGATAAGGGGGTTCCCGGATACAGCTAGATGAAATAGAAAAGATATGAGTTGTTTGCCAACGATTCGTACGCACGCTTTTTCAATGGCTAAGAAATTATCAATAATAGCAGTTGCATGAAAAATTTATAATTATTATATAGTGTTACTTATAGTCTATAATTATAAATTTTAAATTTTTTCATTAGCATCGATAGGTAAATTAAATTTTTGCAAATAACCACAATTTAAAATGCCGATTTGAGAAAAAGTATTATGTAACTGTAAATCGACTAAAGAGTACTAGTACTTTATTGATGTACGTTTTCAGTTTTTTCAATTTTCTCAAAATCGGCTCTAACGATTTTGATTAAAATTCAAAAATCAATTATTTTATAGATTCTCTTTAAAATGTATATTCTTATTTTGCCATTGAAATCTTCTGAAGACCACTTTACCCTTTTTGGCTTAAGTAAAATCATCGGACTGCCTGGGGTCCGAACCCGCGACGTTTGGTATAGGAGGTAGGCACGCTACACTTTATCCTTGTACTTCAAAGGAAAGATAGGAGAAATGGTTGCCATGGTAACAAAATATAAATATTTTTCTGTTTGTAAATGTTACATCTTGAATTCAAATGTACCGTACTGTCGGAAACTAAATATATATCGACACAAAAAATCTGGTGTGACAAGCACAGAACACAACTTTCGATTACCGAAGGTAAGAGAAAGTTGTATCCTGTGCGCCAGTCACTCCAGATTTTTTATATACTAAAATCGGCTTAGTGACTGAAAATGAGATTTTTTCCCCGAAAAATACAAAAAAAAAAAAAAAAAACTTTATCTTTGTATGATTATCAATTTTACATCATGCTTTTAAAGTGCGCTTCACATTTTTTTATCTACCTTATTTTATTTCCACTTCCCTCTTGGAAATCGATTTTATAATAAATTGATGGTATAAAGTGATTGTAAAATTTTAGTCCGAATGATTGTATTTTTAATGATGAGTACTTAAAGCAATTTTAGACTCTCATCAATGGCTGTGATTTGCATTCGCCAACGAAAAAACACTCCCCCGGCCTCAAAAAAATTGCCTATTCGTAATGCGATAATCCTACAATTTTTGTGGTTTATGATCGTAAATATCTCTATATAAAAGGGGATTTTATTTATTTATGTATTCGAGGGGGAGAGAGAGAGAAATAAAATGTATTATTATACATATTTTACCTGTTTGAATTTCAACACCCAACAAGATAAATTAATTAGATTATTATTTATTAAACTAAATATAAAATATTTGTGTAAGCGAAACATAATTTTTCACTTAACATTTTAAAGGTTCAATTATATTTTTATTTACATAAATATTGAAATTAGATGATTTTTAAGGGGTGTGGGGAAAGTAGATTAATATACAAATGGGATAATTAAAATGATATTTCATCAAATAGCAAAAGAAAAAAAAAATTAGTTGTTAATCAATTCAAATAAAAAATAGATAACGAAGTTACAAAATCGTTTTTTTATAGCTAATCGAAACGTAGAAGATGAGATGGCGATCTTCAGAGAGATTACATCTTATATTAATTAATTTATAATAGAAGGATTTAATAGAAGGAGAATAATCGGATTAGCTGAGAATTAAAAATCCAAAGTTGCAACACAACTCGAAAAAAAATCTGGTGTGAAGGTCGCACATAACACAACTTTCTTTCAAATAATAATTGATTTATATGAATTTTAATCTAATAAAAAGAGATTTAAATTCTGTTACCATGGCAACCATTACTCCTATCTTTCCTATGATGATTTCAATGACAAAATGAGAATATACATTTTAAAGAGAATCTAAAAAATAATTGATTTTTGAATTAAAAAAAAAATCGTTGGAGCGAATTTAGAGAAAATTAAAAAAAACAGAAAAAGGGAGCATACAAGTATTACGTAACGCAATTTGGGGGGAGGGGGTCTCGTAAAACGTTACCATGCGTTACAAGATGGGAGGGGGTTGAACAACGCGTTACGTAACTGGTATTTTAGCGACTTTCCGATACTTAGAGCAACATAATTGTGACTTATAGATAAGAATGGCTACTTGAGCGTTACGTAACGTCTAGGAGGGGGACCAGAAAAATGTTACAGGGCGTTACATGGGGGGAGGGGGGTCAAAAATCTTCAAAAATTGCGTTACGTAATACTTGTACGCTCCCAAAGTGCATCAGTAAAGTGATAGTACTCTTTGGTCGAATTTGTTCAAAAGCTTCGTGTCACGTCCCATGGGGGTGCCTAACTTGAATATGACATGACCTACTTGACATGAATCCAATACTTTCTCTCTCTATATATTAACATATATATAGACGTAAGAGAAAGTAAAAATTTATAATTATTCCTCCAAATTTTATTTGTTCTATGTATTTATGAATCAGAAGCCCTATTCTTAGTTATAAAAATTTTACCGTTTTTCATAAAGAAAATATTTTTTAATAAATAGCTCTATTGTATACTGGTAACTATTCTCGTGAAATTAACCGCACATTATTCAACCCCCTTCACTCCCAATTTCTATTAATTTCTATAATTAATTGAAACATTTCTATCGCCTTAAACTATAGAATGATACAATGAGCCAAAGAATAAAACAGCAGATGCTTTTATAAGAACAAAAGAATTTCTCTTTAAAAAAAAAAAAAAAATTTCATTTGTATTTCCCCTTTGTTTGCAAGATTTTAATTTAATTAGTTATTCTCCTTTTATGTAATGGTAAACATTACTAATGTATTTATGTATGCTAGTTCTCAAATATAAATAAAATAGTTTTGTTAAAATGTCTGCATATGAATCAAATGATGAAAAGCCTGCGTTTCTCTTTGAAATGTCTTGTTGTATACTTGCTAATAATCTGGATAGTAAGACGAATGGTTGACTGGTGCGTGTTACGAATACCCATACCACAACCCCCTCTCCCCTACCCTACCTAACTCTTCTTTAGACTGAGCTTCAGTCTCGATTAGATGTATAATTATTTGGCGGGTGCACGTGCGTTCGCGATTTGTATACCTTGCGCATGCGCAGGCAAGAAAAAGCGACTCGCTAAGTGGATTACACTTGCTTAAATATTCATTAGAAAAGCAATGTTAAGCCATGTTTTTATATTAACTTATAAATTAAAATATATTATCCTTCTTTTAATTTTCAGTACAGTAAAAAAAAAAGTTAATAAATCTTTTAGTTTGTCAATTTTCATAAATAAACTACCAGTATTTATAAATACTTGAATTTCAAAATTGTAAACGGCTCGATACTAAAAAGATGGCTCTATCATTTCCAATTTAAGGCAAATGTGAATATAATGGTTCCAGAATTTTTTCAAGAGAGGGGTCCCGAAAATTTTTACTTTCTCTTAACTATGTATATATGTAATATAGATAATATATATAGAGAAAGTATTGAATTCATGTCAAAAATTCGATGTCGAGATTTTGATGGATATACACGTTTTGAGGTCCCCTGAATCCAAAAAAGTGGTTTTCGCGACATGGTCTGTCTGTGTGTGTGTGTGTGTGAACAAAATATCTCAAGAACCAAAAGAGCTAAGAAAAATGACTTTTATATGATTTAAAAAAAAAAAAAATCATAATATTAACAATGTCGATGAGAGAAGTGGCTCTGGAACGATTAGATAAATAAAAGGAGAGGATGTCTGCCAAACAGAATGGTAGAAAAATATTTTCTGTTTTTTTATTATCTCAATGAAGAGAGATTAAAAATTAATTGTGAGGACCTCTTTGAATAGGCCTATCTATAAAAGACAAATAAATCGCCAACAAAGTTACATAACTTTTCCTCACTTGTTAAACAGAAAATCGCCTCTAGAAATAGAGTTAGAGAATATTGTAATTTGGAAAACGGATAAAAAACGGATAATGAATTAATAATTCTAAATTTTTAGCCGCTTGAGGGACCTCCGATTGGGTAGTGAAGTGTGTAAGCTGTAGATTGTTATTAAGGTGTACTTACATGTTTATGACGTGCATTTTAAGTCTTTATTTTTTCTAGCACCACACGTTTAAAAATATTTCAGTTCCAACTCAAAAAGAAAATAGGAAAAAATTTATTATTAATTAAAGTGTTAAATAAATTTTTTAAAGGTTTGGTTTAATATTATACTTACAAAAGGATTCAGTTGGTAAAATTCGGTAAATAATCTCATCTAATTCTAAAATGAAGTTCCTCTTCTTTCTTGAGACGAACGAATCGCAGGTTCAGGGAAGCTATATAAGAAGGAAAAAGGATAAGAGAGAGGTGGGATAGGATGAAGGGATGGGACATGGTAACCCCAATAAGGAGAGACTATGAGCTCGCGTACCGAAGTTGGTAGTCTGTCTTCTATAGCGATCAGAGAAGGAACGTACCCACTACCCAGCAATCAAGTCATGAAATAAGAGATTCCGAAGATTGACGAGATTTGTAATATTAAAGTCAATTCTTCAATTTCTTTGAATTGGCGAGAGAACTGTAATTTAAAAAATAATTAATATTAAAATTGCGCATTATACAAGAGATCAGAAGGTATTATTTTCACATTTTAATACCTATTCATGTTCTTAAAGTTGTTTTGTTTAGTTCTGTTACACAATTAAGATTGTTATTTTTTAAACAGGCCTCCACATCTCCCCTTATAGCCTGCCGAACCTCCCTCAGGACAAAAAAAAAAAAAATTGCAATCGATGAAATTTTTGCATCTTAACTTGAATATTGATCGATCTGAAAATAAAAATAATAACAAATACATATTTATTATTATATTTATTAATAAAATAAATTATACGAACTTGCTTTGTCCAATTTTCGATCGGTCCAACTTAACAAAGTGTTAAATAAGATCCGAAATTTTTTTTCTCTACTATAGAACCACTTTCGATAGCAGGGTCAAAAGAATGACATTAGATTTTTTTCAATATATCGTAATATTATTTCCTTTAAATCTCCTTTGTTGTAAAAATGTTGAGAATAGAATGGTTATTTGAATCTTCTTGATATAACTCTTACTTGTTAGATCTTTTCGTTGAAGACTATGGAAGTCTGACAAAATAAACCAACGGACCCCTAAAAACAAAAAAAAAAAAATCTTAAATTGAAAATTAATTAAATTAATTAAGAGAATTTGACAAATTAACCTACAGTGAAATTCATCTTGAGATTTTATTCTTTCTAAGCTCAGTGATGTCTTTTGGAATCAAAAAAATATTTACAATTTATTTCTAAAACAAGAAAAAAAAAATGATTTTATTAAAGTGTAAGCTTTTTTGTAATAGCCTTGTTAAATTTACTTACAAAAGGATCCAGTTGGTTATGCCCTGAAGAATCTCGGCGATCTCAGCCCCCACTCCCACCCTCACCATCTAAAACAAAAGAAGAATTAAAGGATTAGTTTATATCATTGATGGTAGGGAATATTTTATGAAAAATATTGAAAATTTCTTAAACTTACTCTGTAGACTGCTTCTTTCGGCTCAACGTGGGCTTCCCTAAAAACTAACCTACTCCCACACTATCTATGACCGGGACGGCCATCTAATTCTAAAATGCAGTTCCTCTTCTTTCTTGAGACACTCGCGAACGCGAACGCGAACACTCCCGGAAGGCAGGTAAGCCTTCATAATATCAAAACGGAACGATACGGTGAAAACGCCCCCACAACCCCAAAGAAAGATTAAGAGAAAATGGGACACATACAGACACTCATAGAGTATCTGCACAATGCAGATCAATTAATCTCCGCCCACCTGCCTAATCCATGTCATTTAATAGCGAGCTAAAAATAAGCAGAGTTAATTGATCTGATAATAATTCACGAGTTAGGAAGGAAGCCCGGCCAATACAATACTGAAGATCCCCCTTGATTGCTCATCTCAGAAACAGAATGACGTTGTTCAAGATGCATGCTGAAAAAAAAGAACCCTAAAAGCTAACAACATCCTATACGAACTCCTAACATCTTGAACATTAACTCACTCTGTCCTGAAACAACCAAGGCCCAGAACTCAGCACTGACGGACAAAGAGCTCCGGAGAAAGAGAAAACACTCTTTCTCTCAAATGCGCGAAAGAGGGAAACATGCGATAGAAGAATTCTCCTATTTCCCTTGAACAACGGTCAAAAGTGAAATGATCCTCTACTGGGAGCCCTGCCTAACTAAATGGGACGAACAACAACACCCTATGCCAGTGTTGAGGAATCACTTCACAAATGAACGTCAATTCAAGAGAACATCAGAGAATTCTGACATAGAAGGCCTAAAACCCCACATAATATATAAATGCGTGAGCGTAGAGATTTTCTAAATATTAAGCGCCCATTTATAGACTCTATCAATTGCTAGCTAGATAATCTAATAAGAATTGCGTGTATTCTTAAAAATTAACATTATTTTAGTAAACATAGGAAAGAGATCCTCTTATATAATATTAAACCCATACACGCAAAACTTAAATCCTAATACTGAATTATATAATAATAGCTAAAATGATAAAACATGCACACTTTAATTGTCTCATATGAAGATGTTGCTCCCCCGTTGGATAAAGGGATGAAATGAGTACTGTGCATGATCCTCATTAATTTATTACCAATAATCCAATAATACCTTTTGCACATTGAACATTCATCCATCCCATTACCTTGAGAAACGAAACCTGCATTTGGGTACTGAAATATAAAAACCTCCTCATTCCTATTAAAAGATTGAAATGTTAAATTTACGATATTAAATGATTTAGAAAAAAATTTGACAAATTATCTTAAAGCAATTTAAATAAAAAAAAAAAAAAAAAATGAATTTAAAAAGATTTAATTTTTAATTTCAAAATTTTGAATTAAAATCATTAACTATCTAAAAGGGACTCTGAAATGGGAGAATTATAATATTAATAACATCCTATCCATATGCACCTATGATAAAATATTCTAATTATATTTAGGCCGAAATTAGAAAATTCAAATAAAATTTTGAAAACCCTAAACTGCTTACTCTACGCCCACGTAATTGTTCATACAGACTTTAAATGCTGTAGCTGTTACACTCGTGGAATCTGCTGTAGTGACTGCCTGGTTGACGTAATGGCGACGGAGGGCTGGCTGATGGCGGATGTTCTACATGAAGTTATGATGTCTATTCTCGAAAGCGATTCGTCGATTTCTAAAAAATAAACAAAAAATATTTAAAGCAGTGGTTTCCAAACTTTATGCTACAACGCCTCCCTTAAAAATAATTAATCTTATGACGCGCCCCCCTCCCCCCATTTTATAAAATAATACAAAAACAAAAAGTAGTAGTAGAGTAGATTTAAAGAGGCCTTGGGCTTTTGTCTACATCACAATTATTTCTCTTTCAACGGTGTTATATATTTGCAATTGAAAGGTTTGCCAATGGGTGGCTCTCTCAGCCCAATAGCCGCTGAAATTGTAATTAGAAAATTTTATTATTCTACTGTAAAGCCTCTCAACTTACTGGTTTACCTTCAATATGTGGATGATTCTATTTCAATTGTACCACAAAATCAAATAAACACGATCTTGGACAAATTTAACAACTTTCATCCAGATCTGAATTTTACCTATGAAATTGAAATGGACAGTAAAATATCGTTTCTCGACCTTTTGATCATTAAAAATCCTGGTGGCTCGCTTTCATTTGACCTTTATGTCAAGCCAACTGACAGTGGCAGATTTATCAATTATTTCTCACAATGTCCATTTATATATAAAATTAACACCTTGTATTATTTTTTAAGACGGATTCATTCTCTTTGTGACGAGTCTTATATTGTGAGAAATATTAATGTTTTTAGAAGGGCGGCGTTGTCCAACTCTTATCCAGTGCATGTTATTAATTCGGTAATCAAAAATTTTAATCAAAAGAAGAATGCGCGGCTAGCACCCCCCACCACCTCTGTGTCTGTTAGCAATGATTCGCCATTCTTTTCTCTTTTTTATGTGCCAGGGCTGTCGGAGAAAATTCAAAAAATATTCAAGCTGCATAATGTCCGTACGGCTTTATCATCCAGAGGCAATATTTCCTTTTTGTATAATAATAAGGATGTAGTCCCTCCCCATGAACAACATAACGTAATATACTTAATTCGTTGCCTTGGCTGCCCCAATCCCACTAAGGTTTATGTGGGACAAACATCTCGCATGTTTTCGTTGCGAAAAAGGGAACATGAATTGAGTATAAAAAATATTAAAACATCGACAGCTCTGAGTTCTCATGCGATTGAATTTATGCATGGATTTGACTTTGACAACGCAGTCATTCTGATGAAGGTGGACAACACATATAAACGTCTGGTAGCAGAAAAATGTTTTATAAAAACATATGGACATAGGGCACTAAACTATCAGACTGATTGTATTGGCCTTAGTAATGTATATTTGTCCATCTTAAATAATGTAGACGCCCAGATGTAAATATTATAAAAATTGTTTATAACTTTGTTTGTAATTTGAGAATATATTATGAATTAATTTATAAAATTGTCAATTGCAAATGAATAATATGTTTTCAAATAGGTCAAATGCACGCTTTTGTGAGATTTCGTTTTTATTAAGATGTATTATGGGTCAATGTACTGAGGGTTCATTGCTTCCCCAGTATTTATCATATAATAACTAAAAAAAAAAAAGAAAAAAAAAAGGGGGTATTTGATAATTAATTTGATATACATTTGAGACTTGGCCGTGTTGACTAATGAGCATCATACAACTAATATGCAAATTTTGTATTTTTTATATAATTTTGTATATGTTTATATATAACAACTCTATCTGCATCTCAATGGTGTGCATCTTGAGATTGCCAATAATGTAAGATCTGATGTTTTTTATAATTTAAAAAATATTTTATGTTGTTGTATTACAATTATTATTTTATGCTCATTTCAGCTCTAAAGAACTGATGATGGTTTTATCTAATTAAACCCGAAACGTTTTCTGATTGGAGATTTTTATTCGATAGAGGCTCCTTTTTTGGCTGACATCCTCTCTTCCTTCATCATTCTAATTGCTGAACAGCCACTTCTATTATCAACAAAAACAAAAATTTTTAATGCTAAAAAATATAAATTTATATAAAAATATTTTTTTTTTAAATTCTTATTTATATTAAAACTAGCAATCATTTGGAAAATTGGTCCTGGGGGTCAATATTAGCAGCGCCTCCCCTTAGACTAGTCCGCGTCTCCCTAGGGAAGCGCGCCTCACAGTTTGAAAAACGCTGGTTTAAAAGGTATTTTAAGGCTGGTGGAATTTGTATCAGGAATGAAAGTTAGAAGAAAACGCAACCAGAATTTTTTCTTTAAAAATATATTTTAACAGTTGACGTTTCGGCCTTGGTCAAAGCCATCCTCGGATGACCACTAACAGCTTTATTTCTGAAGAAAAATATTTTTCTCAAATCTTATTTTCACGCCCTAGAGGGGTGCCTAACTTAAATATAAAATTTCAAACTCCTAGCTCAATTCCTTCATGTTTTAAATTGAAC
The DNA here is from genome assembly GCA_023213315.1 of Euborellia annulipes. Classification (NCBI taxonomy): domain Eukaryota; kingdom Metazoa; phylum Arthropoda; class Insecta; order Dermaptera; family Anisolabididae; genus Euborellia; species Euborellia annulipes. The sequence goes on from JAKCPI010002911.1 coordinate 22,916, forward strand.
CCAAACAGACACGTAGAGAGACCATGTCGCAAAAACCACTTTTTTTGGATTCAGGGGACCTCAAAACGTGTATATCCATCAAAGACTCGACATCAAATACTTTCTCTCTATCTATATGCATATTAACTTATACATATAAGTAAGAGAAAGTAAAAATTCAAATTCGCATCGAGATTAGTTCTATTTCCAAAAAGATGCGGTAACTCACCCCAGTAAAATTATAAGTTGACTAATCATATCTTACTTTTCTACCTAATGAAAAAATCCCTACAAAATTCTGCAAGGGATTCGATGGGTTCCTAAGTTACCCAGTGTTATTATTATCTGTTTATGAGAGTTTCCAAATCTTCAAAAATTAATTCCGCCCCAGTAATAAGAAATTTTAAAATGACATTAAAATGTTTCTATCCTACTATACTATTTGCTAAATAGTGAATATAAATTTTAACTCAAATGGAATGCACTTATTTTTTTTAGTAAAAGTATTAAAAAAACATTAATATCTTTATGCATTAATAGGGGATGGGGCATTAACCCACCTGGTTACTGCCTTTATACCTCCCCCTCTCCCTTTAGGGAAATGCGAGCCTTCACCGCGAAATTACTTTCAAAATAATTTGAATACATTATTAAAAAAATTATTTTAATTTTTATTTTATTTTGAAATTATTTTATTTTAATTTTCAACCCCGAAAAGACTGAGTGAATGTGTGTGTGAGTGTTGAGTGTGGATGAGAAAAAAAGTGTGAGTGTTTAAAAAAAAAAGATAAAATATAAAAAATAATTTTATTTCAATGACACCTACACCCCCCCCCCTTCCCCTTTCAACAGCTTATATTCTCCCTCTACCCTTAGTGAAATACAAAATATTTAATTTCACATTCAAAAGAATCGTTTTTTGCAGTCAAATTATTTGTTTCTATCATTTTTTTTTTCAACGATAAAATGCATAATAATTACCTTTAATAAGACACTCAAGAGGTGTCCTGGATGACGGTGAGGTCAGGGTGGGTTACACTATATTAATTATTCACTTTGATTCACTTTAAACACAAATAAGAAAGAGAGGAACTTGGCGCCTGCCTGCAGGCTTCGCGCTCGACTGAACGAGACTCGACTCTCTCTCTCTCTTTGTATAGGAATAAAAATAAATAGATGGACATAGCAATTCCCTTTTTATTAAAAGTAAAAAAATTCCTTTTGCTCTAATCTAACTATATTTAGAGATGGAAAAAAATATCAACAAGTGATTTGGAATATTCCAAGGCCTTTCTTAAATAATCAACCCTTTATCTCCCCTAACCAACCCTTAATATAGTAAAATAATAATATAGAAGATAGTTTTTTATTGTTTTCTATTTATTTGGCTTCAATTTAGCTAAAATAAATTTAAAAAAGATTTTTTCAATTTTTCAACCTCCAATCCAATCATATTAAATAAAAAATCTGGTTGCACAGCACACAACTTTCTCTTAACTTCGATAATTGAAAGTTGTGTTCTGTGCTTGTCACACCAGATTTTTTTTGTGTCGAGATATATTTAGTTTCCACTGATATATTAAAATTCAAGATGTAAAATTTTTAAACATAGGAAAATATTTATATTATGTTACCATGGCAACGATTTCTCCTATTTTGCTCTAATCTTACTATATTTAGAGCTGGAAAAAAATGTCAACGAGTGATTTGGAATATTCCAATGCCTTTCTTAAATAATCAACCCTTCATTACCCCTAATCAAAATAATAATCAACGTTATTTTTTGAATGTTTTCTATTTATTTGGCTTCGATTTAGCTTAAAAAAATTAAAAAAAAAAACAAACATTTTTTTCAATTTTTCAACGCCTATTCCAATCTTAATAAATAAAATAACAATGCTATCGCCTTCAGGGCAGCTTAGCGTCTAGTCAGAAAAAAATTAAAACCCTGAAAAACTTCCCTGGATCCGCCTTTGGGTTTTACACATAGAATAATTTTCTAGAATGAGTCTTACTTTAGGCCAGTGGTTTACAAACTTTATGTTACAACGCCTCCCTTAAAAATATTTAATCGTATGACGTCCCCCCCCCCATTTAATAAAATAATACAAAAACAAAAATTTTTAATACTAAAAAATATAATTTTTTTTTTTATTTATTCATATTTATTATTTTAATTAAAAACTCAGCCCACGGGGCGTGGTGTAGAGGTTAGCGTGCTAACCTCATATACCAAACGTCGCGGGTTCGGTTACTTAATGTGGCTTCAAAAAAAAAAAATAAAAATCCCTACAACATTACGTACAGTGAGGGACAAAGTTAAAGCACAGCCTCATGGTTCCAAAGAATTTATACATTTGAATAAAATTAAATAAATAAATAAATTTATTAACGATTCGCTAAGAAGTATCGGTCTATAAAATAGGATGGAAGAATATTATTAGAATTTTATTCAAAAAATTTTTCAATAAACAATTTTCATATTAACATGCAAGAGAAAAAAAATGAAATAATCAACGAACGCATGGGTGTGATGTTTTACTTTGTTGCTCACTGTACAATGAGAGATTCATAAATCCAAATATTCGCTTCTTGCTTAACTCTTAATAGACAAGAAAGAATATTGCAAAAAATTCTATAAACGCGCCGTCCAAAAAAAAAAATCATACCCGGCCAAATAATCACCTTTTCATTTAACTTGTACCGATATAATCCTAATATTGAAAAAAAAAGTTCTAAAGTGCAATGGGGCGGTCATTCATTTAACAAAAAAAAAAAAATAATAAGAATTTTATCTCACCCAAATGTTCTCCGCCTGCTTGGTACTCGCAGATTGGCTGATACAAAACGTTTTGGAGAGGAGAACAGAAAAATTGACTTCATAATGGCGGAGAAATATCTGAAAAATATATAAATACTTTTATTAAAACCTTTGGGCAGTCATTATTTAAGTGAATTGGTAGACAAAATAATTTAAATAAATTTAAACGGACAGGAACGGGACCCTTGAATATCTCAAGAATAAGTTTTATCATATAGAGGATAAGTTTTTTAAATTCTGAGGGTTTTATACTAATTACTTTCATTAAAATGTCAGGAATAATCAAGAGTCGCGGGAGCGACCCAATAGATTCCAATGGCCCTTTGCATTTACATAGACGAGTCGTCCCTAAGACGACGATTATCAAGAAATATTTTAAATTTTTAATAAAAGATAGGGTCGTGAAAAAATTTTTTTAAGAAACTTTTCTCTTTCTGGACGATTTTCTCAAAAAATTTTTAAGATATCGGAGCCAAATTTGTTTTATATTAAACTAGAATAAATAAGGATTATTTTGAGCACAAATTTGAAAAAAAATTCCAGTCCCAAAAAGAATGGCAGAGGCTCAAAGTTGAGATTTTGCCGATTTCGGAAGGTCAAAAGTTAGTCCCTTATTTTTCCTTTTTCTTTTTTCCCTTTTTTTACTTTTTTCTATAGAGCCAATGCCATGAGAAAAAAATAATTTAATTATTAAGATAAAGATGTGAATTAATAAAAATAGATTATCTAACAGGAAGGTGAAGAAAATAGACTTTATTCGGCCCAAAATTATTTATTTCCTATGTAAACGTTTCGGGGACTATACGTCACCCATCCTCAGGACAAAGGTTGTAAAAAAATCTTTCGTGCCTCCTGCGCTCGTGAAAGAAATACAACAATCATTTTGTTGTCTGAAATAATTGTTGTATTTATTTCACGAGTGCAGGAGGCACGAAAGATTTTTTACAACCTTTGTCCTGAGGATGGGTGACGTATAGTCTCCGAAACGGTGACATAGGAAATAAATAATTTTGGGCCGAATAAAGTCTATTTCCTTCACCTTCATGTAAATTAGACGGCCTTCCTCCATACGAGTATATAGATTATCTAAATTAAAAGAAATGTTGATAGAGAAATAAAACTATCTAATAATTTCCTAAAACCATGTTCAAGGTTAAATTTTATTTTGATAATAAGGTAATAATAAATAAATGAATAAATTTATTATTAAGGTAATGAATAATTTAAAAGAATGAACGTTTTTAGAATAAGCCGTTTATGGAAATATAATGCAAAAGAACCTAGAAATTAAACAAGTCGTGACCTGCACGTGGAAAGGAAAAATTTTCAAACAAAATTAATGATTTTCCTCTTTAAATGCATCAATAAGATATAAAGATTATAATTTTACTAGATAAGTCTACTTAATTCTTTGTAAATATCCTAATGAAAATAGGAATATCGAATCGAAATCTTAGCAATTTTATTAAATAAAAAAAAAAGTTTGGTTTGAAGAACAGACAGAGGGTACTAATAGGCCTACTTGACAATTATATATAAGCTTATTGTAGATTAGTTAATTGAAATTTAAACAAAATTAAAAAAAATAAATAAATTTTATACTATTTTTACCTATATACAGTATGTTAATATATAGAAAGTATTGGATTCAAGTCAAAGATTTTATTTTGATGAAACCACAATTTTTGAGGCCCCCCTAGACACAAAAGTAAAAAAAAAGTGAATCCAGTAAAATGGTCTGTGTGTATGAACAAAATACCTAAAGCTCGAAAAGAGCTACGAGGTTGAAATTTGTTATTTAAGTTAGGTATCCCTTTGGCAAGCAAGACTAAATATTTGAGCAAAATCGGCCAGAGTCTATTACTTTGCTGTGTACTTCGATTTTCTCAGTTAACTTGTTTTGGAGACCTATTCGTATGATTATTCAAAAAATTGTTTTACAAGTAACGCCTACTGGGGGATCAAGTTATCTCAGAAGTTGGACCCGAGATCTCTAGTCTAACCGAGGCACCAAGGAATGATTAAATATTCGAAGACTTAGTACAAAGGAAAAACATGATGGTACTTGCTTGACTAGTAAAGTATTGATAATATTTTCATAAAATATGTTAAATATTATTTTAATATTCTTATGAGCTATAATAATGAAATCGAAGATAAGTTTAATGTAAAAGTCTTTTTTGACATTAAGAAGCTAGAATCTCTACCGAAACGTTATATTCAAAGGGCTAAAATAAAATCACTGTAAATTCATTTCATTTCAAAATTAAAACGTTCCACTCTAAATATTATTTAAATATAAGGCATTCATATAGCCCTAAATTATAATATATGAACAAGTATGATCGAGACTATAGGCTTAGAATAAGGAAAATGCCTTTCACTTTCAAGTAATATATTCATTCTGAATTATACATCTCAGTATTTTACAAAATATTCATTTCTTTAGTTAGTAATTTTGAATTATATTAGCGATGGAGAGAGAGATTAATTAAACACAAAATGGACTAAAGAGAGAAAAGAACGCTTAGCATACTCCAGTATGTTTGAAATGGTAGCTATATGAAAGAATCTAACTTTAAAAAAAAATGGATAAAATAAAATATGCACTTGTTTGCCAATAAGTAAGAGAGCAAAGAATATTAACCGATGGCATGCAATCATATATGGTTGAAAAAAAAAATATTGAGGAATTATTAAATTTTTATGTTATTTATAAACATTATATGTTTAAAGTGTAAAATAAATAAATAATAAGTAATATTGAATCGAAATACCTAAGCAAAACGATTGAGAAAGGAGAGACAACGGCGGAGCCTGCTAGCTGGCGTCATGGCTGCCGGTCAAATGAGAGAGCTTCGGTTTCCTGAGAGAAACGAGCGCAGAGACATTGCTAGGTCAAGAGTCCCCTCTCTACTGATCTGGTCAAGCGTCTTGGCTTCCCTTGGAAGCAGGTGTATAACGGCGCCAAAGAATGCAGCCCCGTGATTGGTTAATTAGTGAGGAGTGGGGATCGACTGCAGAGAGGGGGGAAAGATTGAAAAAGAATGTGGTGGGGAGGTCTCCCACCAACTTTCTTTAAATATATTAATAGTTAGAATTTGAGATGAGAGTGGACGATTCCATTTTATTATTTAAATAAAAGGGGAGTCAGGTAGTGAATAAAGAGCAGATATTTTCTATTATTTCAATAAATATTAAGAACTACTAAGCAATAGGATATATGAAAACATTTATAGTAATCAATAATATTTTCTCTGTAATAGACATTATAGGGGAATTAAAAATTATAAATTCAGGAAAATGGAAGAGGAGATTTCAAACGAAATTGAAGCTTTTAAACTAGTGAGTTTAAAAAAAATTTGGTCTCGCAAATTCTCTCTCTTTCTCTCTCTCTTAATAAAAGCATTTTAAAACTAAAGGAAATATTAACAAATGAATTTGTTGAACAAATGACAGACAAAATTCCAAAAATGTTTTTTTATATTTGGCTATACGAGAAAAAAGTTTTGGGGAAGTCATCCCGATTTTTTAATTCCTGGTGGGGGGGGGGGGGGGATATAGGCCTAGTGCCGAGACTTAAATATACAGTAAGTGGACTCAAAATTCTGGTGAGTGAGACAAGCACAGAGCACAACTTTCGATTTCCGAAGGTAAGATAATTTTTTAAAAATCTGGTGTGACTGGTCGCACAGCACACAACACTCTCCTACCTTCGGTAATCGAAAGTTGTGCTCTGTGCTTGTCCCACCAAATTTTTCGTGTCAACATAATTTAGTTTCCGCCGATATATTAGAATTCAACATGTAAAATTTATTAGTATGGGAAAATATTTTTTATATGGCAGCCATTTCTCCTATCCTTCCTATGAAGAACAAGAGTAAAGTGGTCTTCAGAATATTTCATATGCAAAATGAGAATATACATTTTAAAGAGCATCTAAAAAATAATTGATTTTTGAATTTTAATCAAAATCGTTTGAGTGAATTTTGAGAAAATAAAAAAAAAAAAAAAGTGAAAAACTACATCAGTAGAGTGCTAGTACTTTTAGCCCGATTTTGATCAAAAGATTATTTTCAAGCCCTAGGTGGGTTCCTAACTTAAATATAAAATTTCAACCTCCTAGCTCAATTCCTTCATGCTTTAAATTGAACACAGACACACAAACAGACAGACCATTTTTTTCGGATTTAGGGACCTCAAAACGTGTATTTCCATCAAAATCTTGACATCGAATTTTTGACATGAATCCAATACTTTCTCTCTCTAAATATTAACCTATATAGTGATAAGAGAAAGGAAAAATTAAATATCAAGTGTCCCATAACCCGCGAGAATTGAACCCAGGATCTTCAGCCCCTCCAGGATATCGGTTTGAGTTCCATTACACTAGACATACCAAATCACAAAAATTGTTAAAAATATTCAAATGACACCGGAGAATAATAGACTAGCCTTGTTGGGGTACTCTTAAATCGTTTTATTTTGCAAATAAGTATTTCGACCAAAATTAAAATAAAATTATGGGGGCTGGTGTATTATTCTCCGAGATATTCCGTGTTTATTTCGTAGAGTGATAATTTTTCAAATTAACATTCAAATGACATTTATTGGAATTATGTTATTGTTATTTTCAACCCTTAATCCACCCCTGTGTAAATAAATAAAAAGTAAATAGAATCAACCAAAATATACGCATTGGGAAATGTGAATTTTTTTTAATGTTTAAATGACCTGAATAAAAATTAAATAGTATTTATTTTTTATAATTCCTACACCCCCTAGGCTCCCCTCCAAATAATTAATTCACATTCAACCTTCTAAAAGCCTGACAACAGAGAAAAGCAACAGTCGCTACAATCGTTGCGGATAAGTTATGCCAAGCGCGGCGAAAGCACGGATTGGTGACTCCGAGTAAAAAGCGTGTGGAACGTCCCCCCTATAGCCATCGGTACTTTGTATTTAAAAATTTATCTAATAAATTCAAATCCCTAAATAGACTCAGTAGCCGAAAATGTTTTAAAAAAAAATCTAAGGACTAGAGCATAGTTTCTCAACCTTATTTTGCTCACCGCCCCCTTTGAGCTAGTTTTTGTTAATATAATCTAATGATGTAAATTTATACCTCGTAAAAGAAGTAGTTTTTATTTATGGCAGAATAATATTTAATTTATTCATTCCCTTTCAAACAAACAAACAAAAACAAAAAAAAAACCCTTTCTTTTTCGTCGTGTTTTAATCGAATAACGCAATGAACCCTCCTCTTCTTGTGTGTCGATATCCTATGCCTGGCATATGTGTTCGAGGGTTGGATCGACCATTGTGTCACGCACGCAAAGCCACATCTTTGGTATGCACCATCCGTGGTAACGTGTTTCCGTAGTCGCACACACAACAAGTAGTCTGCTTGCTAGAGGGATGGGTATCTTCGGGATTCAAACCCAGGCTGTCGGAGTCAACCCTCCAGGATTGTTTTAATGGAGTGTCTGGTAAGGGAGAGAGGAGAGGGGGATCCCCCCAACCGCTGGGTTGTGCGTGCGCGATGCATGCTAAGCGGGCACGATTCAATTGCCCTTGCCTTGCCGGCTTCCAACAGATAGAGAGATCGGTTCAATTGCCCCTCGGGGCAAATTGATAGCTCTCTGTTACGAGTCGCAATGATTCCAGCAAACAACTAAACTAGCTTCGTAACGGAAATATTTTTCTTAATTCTTCGAATTTAAAAATTTTCTTTTATACTTGCTTTAATATTTAAATTGCAGTTTGACCGAGCTGAAGCTCGCTGGTTTTATTGAGAAAATTCGAAAATAATTAAAAAATAAAGTATATCATTAAAGTACTAACGCCCAATTTTTCCGAAGACGAGAGCTGGGGCAAGATTTTGTATACCCCGAAATAGTATCTTATCTTATACTATTAAACGACCAATGTACGTTTCCTCCCCATCACTCCAGTGAAAAAATATATGTTTTTTTTTAAGTGGCGTCACGAAAAACCGTTAAACGCCGAAAGAGAAGCTGGTTACTCTAGGCGGCAAGAGATGGCGTTAGTTCCCCCATAGGGAAACAAGCGTTTTATTTCATTTGAAAGATTCAAGCTAATTAATTAAAGGCAAAAATTAATTATTTTTTAACACAATGATTACAAATTTAATTATCTATAATTAAATATAATTATCTATCTATATCATATAAGATATAGAGCGAATTTTTTAAAAATATCTTTTATTTAATTGATTAATCGTTAAATTTTTTTTTTTTCAAAAATCACAAAAAGGGCTTCTATAAGTTGTAGATATTTTAAATAGCTTTAATTAAAAAAAAAAAAAATTTAGGTCGATAGATTCAAAATTGTGGAGGCTGAAAACTCTCAAAATTAGCCCCTCGAGACGCTCACCTTAAGTTTTAAAATAAAAAAATGAAGGGTTAAATAATTCTCATTTTTGTCAATAAAAAAAAATCTAAGAAAAATAATGGTTGGCGTCATTTCGAACTTTTTCTTAGGGGAGAGGGGAGGGGCAAACTTTTTTTTCTAAAAACTTACTTAAAAATAGGTATCCAAAAGCCAAAAGATATAATATTTAATTAAATTAATTTTTTACAGTTTATATACCCGTAGATATATTTTGAAATATTTTATTTAGAATAATATAAAATTTAACAATACTTTCTCTCTATATATTTCATATATAGGATAAGAGAAAGTAAAAAGATCAGAGCCCTTGGGGGGGGGGGCAAATGCCCTTCCTTGCCCCCCCCCCCCCCCCCAAATGAGGCCTCTGGGTAAGATAATGCAAGCAATAAAATATATTTTTTAATCATAGGAACGCCTGTGAGTTAGGCAACCAGTAGCGTAAACGAATGGGAGGGAAGGATAAAGGACAAAAATATACTCCTCCTTCACTCCCACTTGTGCCCACGCAGCGACATTTATATTTTTCTATTAGGTCAGAAGATGTAGGCGGAGCTTTACGTTCTACTCCCTTTCCATATTCCTTTTTCTAGTGTATTCAAAGGAGGAGTTAAGCCTCTTCTTGCTTATTTTCTTTCGTTTCTCATCCCTTACACTTCTGGTTGCCTAACTCCTAGGCGTGGTCTCGGTTAAAAAAGAAAGATGGCACTTTTACTTTTTGATAGGGGCCCCCCGAAAAAAAATTTTCGCCCGAAACCGAAACCGAAATTCGGCTCAACTTAGTTTCGGGAAACTAACGAAACGAAACTTGTATTTTATAAAAAAATTTATATTTTTTTTTTGAAATTTTTTCCCCTCCGTGAAAATCATTTTATTTTTTTAGGGAGAAAAAATTTCTCTTCAAGTGAAATCATTTGTTTTTTTAAGACTCAGTGGAAAGGGAGGGAAAATGATGAAGAAAAAGAAAGAAACGGTCGGTTCCTACTTTTTGATGATAGCCAAAAGAAATTAGGACTCTATTAAGTGAAAAAAAAATGATAGACCTATTAAAATATTTTGCGTGCCTTCCATAGAGCCAATGTTAAATCCCTATGGGGATTTGCATGTTAATTTCGATTCAAAAGGGGGTTTCCTAACTTTTTACACATTTAAAAAAATATTTTCCAATTTTTGACAATTCGGCTTGCCCTGAAGATGAGTGCGACTAGCGCTCGAAACGTGGGCGACAGAATATAGCGTTTTTTATCTTTACTTGGCTGCTGCCTCCCGGGAAGGCTCGCGTTCTCTCCTAATCTTTTCAAATTCTTAAAAAATTTTTTTTTTTTTTAGAAACTCTATTTTTTATAAAATATCCAAATATGAGATTAAAATTTTGAAAAATAAACATAGTTTATTTCAACATTTAAAATACATAGAGCCTATGGAAATTTTGAATTAATTGACTTTGTTACTCATGAAATACAAGTGCTCAAGTTAACTAAGGTTCTATGGAAAACTATATGTATCTCGTTACAAAAAATCTGGTGTGACAAGCACGGTGCACGACTTTCTCTTACCGAAGAGTAAGAGAAAGTTGTGTGCTATGAGCCAGTCACTCCAGATTTTTTCATTTGAAACTTATTAAATAAGATTCCTACAGGGCTTACTCGTATCAAGTATGTTTACAAATCGATTGGTCCAGGGCCCCATTAATAGATGATATCCGGATTTTCTGGAGAAAGGAAGTGATTTTCCAGAAAGCGGCTTTTCAGAGATGAAGGCTAGTTGAGTGAATAGATGAGAGAACCAATAACCCCCCTGGTTGCGGGGTTGGGTTGGAAGGGTGGGTTATATATAAAAGGATGGTGAATTTAGGCGACTCCACGAGTTTTAAAACTTCGCATCCCTTTACGCGTGCGGACGTCAAACAAACGCCATTGTCCGGCCGCGAGAACCATGGATGTTTGTTTAGTTTTTCTTTTTTTTTTTTAATCCTAAATGGGAGAGAGAAGAGAAGCTTTTTTATTTTACCCAATCACTCTCTTTTTTACTTTCTCTTTTTTCTAGATGGTAATCAATTTCATGGATTGAAATGACAACAAAGAGTGAATGATTTGTTTCTCAATAAAAGGACACATTTTCCCTCATTTTAAATTACACTCGTTTCAATTAATTGGGATATTAATATTAGATGGGGTAGGGGGAGAGGATTGTTTCGCCTGCTATACACTCATATAGCGCTATTCAGGCGGAATATGATAAGTCCCAGTATGCTCCTTGCTTTAAAACGAGATCCGATCTTGTTAAAGAGTTTTAAAACTATACTTTTCCAAAGGAGGAAAGTTAATAAAATAATTTTCCAATTCGGTCGTGAGTCTCGACCTTTGCAATTTATAATAACGCTCGGTGTGTGTTTATTATTTTTATCTTATACAATAAAACAAAATTCTTATTGTAGAAATACAACATTTATAACATAACGTTTTTTAACTTTAAATAATTATATTTTCCTTGATACAAAAATAATAATTGCATCCCAATTTCAATTCAAATTTAAATTAATTAAAGATGCTAAATTTTTAAAAGGAATGAGAGACATGCGTATCTTAATTTTAGGATAACAAATTTGCGAGATAAGTACGTGTTTGATTGGGCAAAAATTGCGGCCCTGGAGTCGAAACATCGGGAGCAATTTTTGCCCAATCACGAACTTATCTCACAAATTTGTTACCTTATACGATCTTAAACGTTGTTTGAAAATATATAATATTGTAGGCTAATTAAAGAAAAATTGGAGGGCTGAATTGCTCAGTGACTAAGCTGGGAATAAAGAAAAAAATATTTTTTCAAAAATCGACTAGATTTTTTAATAATTTTGTCAAGTCCCGAAGGATATATCAACACGTAATCGAAACGTCGAAATGAAAAATTAATTTATATTTCTTTACTCTGGCTTTCACAAATTTTTCCAGTTATTGCCTATAAATTTTGGTCAGCTTTTTTCTAAGGACGGAATTACACGTGCTGGGCTTGGGATAGATAGATAAATTTATTTGTGGGGGGTGAGTGAGTGGCTGAAGATATTGGAATGTTGATTTTACTTCGGAACTCTGAGAGCTAATGCACTCGAATCTGTACTTTTATAAAAACCGACTTGGCCAAATGACACATGTTTGCATTCGGTATAAACATGAAAATTCCTAAACGACTGAAGATGGCAAAATAAAATTTCCGCCGAAACGTCTCAACTGAGAAATGGTGTTCCATTGGTCCAAAACCTCCTTGGCTGCATCCTCGAAACCTCAACATTAAAATTATTTGTGCTCTTTGAACCTTCTTGAAAAATTCCAATAAGATGCGAATAACTGGCAACACCATATAAACGGAAAAAGAACAATTTTCACCACAGTTACACAAAATTCTTTTATTAACTAATAGAATAAGATTATGGATAAGATCGGGGCTATTAATAAGAGAGGTTAGATAAGAAACTGCAACCCTGATAAGAGAATTTGAAATTGTAGATTTTAAGGAATACAAAAGTCTCATAAGAAAATATTAATAAATAAGACACTGAATTCACTGATTCGACCGAATCCATCACCCTTCACTACAAGTAGTGTCTTTACTGATCACATTACCGGAATTACATGTGCCGGAACAGTGCAATCGGGCAAGCTGTATGTAATTCAGGCTTATCATTATACTATAATATAAAGCGCTAGCCAGTGACTTTACGTTATATGTTCCTGTTTCTCTCTCGCTGATTGGCCAGAGGCAGAAGAAGTGGAGTCAGTAAGGGAAATTTAAAACTTTAAGTCAGAGAGGGAAATTTAATTTCCAAACAGTGAGCAAGAATAAATTTGATGAATTTTCTCTTTTTTTTTTTTTTTTTTTTTTTTTTTTTTTTTTTTAATAAATACAAATTTTTCTTTCAAAAGAAGGGCTTTTTTTCGACATTAAAGAGAAATGAAATATTTTCTTATTTTCTTAATTTATTGCTATAATAACAAAAAAGAAAATGTGAAAGAGAATTTTTTTGTTAATTTTATGGATTTTCAACAAAAATAAAAAAGACACCAAGTGATAAATTTTATACGGAAGAAAAATTATTAATAATTAAATTTTCCTATTTAATAAATGGTTTGTAGACTACAGTATTTTCTCGGAGGAAATTTTTAAAAATTAAAATGTATTCATATATCATGAATATAAATATTTAAAATCATATGAGCAAGCTTATCGTATAAATAAACCAACTTATGGTGTATTGCCGTTTATTTAGATTAGGACAGTTTTTATTAAATTTAATTATGCTGGATCTTGAATGGCTATTTTAGACACAACTACTCAACTTCCTATATAGGCCTATATTAATATTTTTGCCAGGACGTCTCATGTCGAATTTAATAATATTATATGCAACGGCGTAACTAGCCTTTGAGGGCGGGGGGGGGGAGACGAAGCTCAACTGGGGCGCCGTTTTTCGTTCGAGCTTTTTTTAGTAGGCTATACGAATCTTATTTCATTTTTTTTTAGTACTTATTCGAATTTTGTTCAAGCATTTTTTTTGTAATTTTTCTCCGGATTTGTGATATAAAATGAATTTATTATGAAATTTCCAAAAAAAAGCCGGAGATTTAGTTAAAAAGCCTATGTCCGTATCGAGGAGCGCCAAAGGCTTGCTCCGCCTGGGGCAGGGGGGGCGAGCGCCCCCCTTCACCCCCATCTGAATACGCTACTGATTATATGGTACTGAAGATATACTTTAAACTTACTCTCAGTAAAGAGTCTTCAAAAGTCCCATTATTAGAACGGGTGTCAAGTCACTATTCACCTAACACTTGTTATTAACCTAGAAAGAAAAAGATTATGCTCTAAAAGAGAGGGGCTTTACAATATTAATATTACAATTAAAATGAAGTTGTATATAATAAATAAATTATCTTGCTAAAAGATAATTAAAATAAAAATTTCAAAAAGCCCTTGGTAAAGTTTAATGAACTGTTTGTTAAAAAATATTTTCTTTTTTTTAAATTAAAATCTCTCTCAATATTACAAAAAATTTAATAATCTCAGGGAATTATAAAATTCTAATTTTGTAAATTAGATGCTCTTTTATTTTATTTTTTATTTTTTTTTTTTGTCTTTAGAATGATTATCCCTTGATTTCTCTCTTTTTTTTACACTCATTTAATAACATTCACGACCTGTGTTATGTTTTGTTGTTGGTGACGGTTTCGTTTGAAAAAAAAAAAAACTCAACAAAATGTTGTTGACGAAATGCGACATCATTTTTGAACCGATTTGCGAGTAGTGAGAGTGGGAGAGGGGGGGGGGGGGCTGACAGTTGAACCCCACATTCACTTCCACTAACCCTTGTGTTTAGGTTTTGGAATGCTTTTGAAATTGAATATTTGGCATGAGACTGGCCAGCATTTATAATAGCCCTCGGACAGATGTGTCATGCCTGTTCCGTTTGAATTTATTGCATCTCGTGTGACTTTTGTCCGATCGGTGACATGGTACAAAATAAAATTAAAAAAAAAAAAAGAGTTGAAACGATTCTTTTATTTAAAGGATATTTATCTATTAGATCAACTTGAAACGAATTGTATATTAAGTCGAATTAAATTTAGTTGGGAAATAATGAAAAAGTGAAATAGTTCCTATATATAATTCAAAGAATTCACCGTTAGCACTAGATGAAACGTTATTAAATTTAATTAAATTATCATCTAATTATAGATAAATAAATAACACAAAGTTTTATTTTAGCTTATGGCCATTTCGAAGACTGTGTGTATGTGTGTGTTAATGTGAGTGTGAATGAGAAAGTAGTGTGAGTGTTTTTTATATAAATAAAAAAAAAACCCACCCTCTCCTCCCAATCGACAGAAAAAATAAGCTCCTCTAGGCTGCTTAGGTAATACTTGAATGGCCCTGTAAGGTTAATATTATTTTGACAAATTTTTTTCTCTCTTGAAAAGGGCACTCAAAAGAAAAAATTCGAGGAATTTTTTGTATTTTTTAAATAAGTGAAATGAACATGTGAATTTGACGGAGGATATGACAACTCTGAGGGAGATTTCTCTGAAAAATATATTTCAATTAAGCTCAAATTGATAAAAAAAAAAGGAATTTAGAAAAAAAATTACACAAATTAGTGGAAGTAAATACAAAAAGCAGGATGTGATTTCATTTGTAAAATTAAGACATGAAATTAGTAGAAGATAAGAAAAAAATTCTATGAAATAAAGTTTCTACGTATTTAATTTTACACAAAAATAATGTATTCAAGGGTATAGAAAATTTAAATTATCACCATTTTCCTTTTTTTAATTTAAAATTTATACCAAATTTAGGCTTTGTTAGCTTTTTACTTTCTCTTACCTATGTATATCTTTATATATATAATTCTTCTGTACGTGTGTATGTGACTGAACTCCTCCTAAACGACTGAACCGATTTTGATGAAATTTTTTGTGTATGTTTGTGAGAATCCCGGACATGTTTTGTTTCACAAATAACAATAAGTTAATCAGTAATTAACCGTTAAAATAAGAAAAAAATAAAAATTAGGAGAAAGGGTTGCCATGGTAAGAAAATATAAATATTTACCCATGTTTACGATTTTTTATTTATTTACATTTTGAATTCTAAAATATCGGCGTAAATTTTTTTGTCTGTGTACTGGGAGAGTCCCGGAAGAGATATAACTCAGAAAAAATTCATGAATAATTAACCGTTAACATGATCTCTATATATAATAAAAATGAAAAGGGAAAATGTATGTACCGGAATGTATATAAGTAGGCGAGCAAGGGGGTCCAGGGGCGCAGCCCCCTGGCTAGGCGGAAAGCCCCGCCGAAGGCGGGGCTTTGCGTCTAGTATGTAATATATATATAGAGAGAAAGTATTGGATTCATGTCAAAAATTCGATGTCGAGATTTTGATGGATCTTCACGTTTTGAGGTCCCCTGAATCCAAAAAAGTGGTTTTCGCGACATGGTCTGTCTGTGTGTGTGTGGGTGTGTGGGTGTGTGTGTGTGTGTGTGTGTGGGTGTGTGTTCAATTTTAAGGATGAAGGAATTGAGCTACGAGGTTGAAATTTTATATTTAAGTTAAACACCCCCGGGACCGGAAAAATAAGCTTTTAATCAAAATCGGCCAAAGAGTACTAGTACTTTACTGATGTACTTTTTCAGTTTTTTTCGATTTTCTCAAAATTTGCTCCAACGATTTTTTTTAAAATTCAAAAATCAATTATTTTTTAGATGATCTTTAAAATGTATATTCTCATTTTGCCATTGAAATGTTCTGAAGACCACTTTACTCTTGTGTTTCATAGAAAAGATAGGAAAAATGGTTGCCATGGTAACAAAATATAAATATTTTCCCATACTTATAAATTTTACATCTGAATTCAAATGTACCGTACTGTCGGGAACTAAATATATTTCGACACAAAAAATCTGGTGTGACAAGCACAGTGCACAACTTTCGATTACCGAAGGTAAGAGAAAGTTGTGTGCTGTGCGCCAGTCACACCAGATTTTTTCATAAGCAAACATTATTTTTTTAAGCAAGTTCAAAAAGTGTATTTCCTTATAAAATCGAATTTATTCTATAAAGAAAAGGCCTATAATGGTGACATTTAATTAGCTTTCTTCTCATCATTTGTGAAGAGTTAATTACTTTTTATTTTATTTCCTACACTAAGCTCTTCCTCTCCCCCTCTTTCATCGGTTCCCTCTTTTAAATCTATCAATTTCTTAATTAGTCAATGCCCAATCTTTTAAGGTTCAAATAAAAACTTTTTATTCACTAAGGTTTAACTTTTTTTCTCTTTTCAATGAAATTAGATAAGATTTTTAATTGATTAATTTAAATTTGAGAGCGAATCTTATTAAGATCAAAAGATAATAGTATTTAATAAAAGGGGTCCGAATTAGAGATCAAAAAATAAAAATTCTTTTTTTTTAACAAGCGATAGAACATTTAGATAAGATTTTATAAAATGGCAAGAAAACGCAACTAACTATTAATGTGAAAAGGAAGAATGATGGTTTTACTCCTTAAGATGATCCGCCAGCTAATAAGTCTCTGCTTTGCCAAGTTTAGGCGGAGTTTGCAAGGCGAACCGCCTTAGCAATTAACGCAGCTAAGAGCTAAGACAATAAACCAAACCGCTCGAGGAGCTCTTGAAACAAAACGGCTGCTTCATGCTAATTACGTCACGAATCACAGAAACCAAAACTACTTTTTATTAAAGTCAACTTAAATCAACTTATGCCCAAAGGATAATAATAAAAACATAATATGTTGAAATTATGAATATTTAAGAATATAAATAAATATTTACATCAATAAATACAACCATTTCTATATTAAGCCAAAATGATTTGTTTCAATTGAAAAATTTTTTTTTTTAAATTTGGGTTTTTTTTTTACACTTTTTCCCAAACCCACAATCTTTTCGGCAACTCAGGCCATATAAGGCTAAACGATACTAATTATTTGTTAATAATTTGGAACCCAGACATATTTATTTAATCCATTTGGTATTCAAAATGGCTTAAATAAAATCATCAGACTGCCTGGTATCCGAACCCGTGACTCTTGGTGTAGAAGACCAGCACGCTAGCAGCTACAGCAAGGCCCGAGGGCACAATATGGGGGGGGGGGGGGGTTGTTACTATTATTCGTACCAGATTTTCCGTTTATTTACCCGAGGTGCACGAAGACACAGACCTCAAACCCAACCGACCTCTGGCCGTAGCCACCACCATCTACCGGTACCCCGTGAAGTTATCTTATTTCCTATCTTTAGTACAGTAAGCACATGATAAAATCATAATTGTTCTCTGAAAGGGCAAATTAAAACGAATGTTTTATTCTGGCTTTTTCCAGAAAATAAAACTTGATTCCTTATCTATTTTTGTTTAATATTAGTCACCTCGACTAGTAATTCGAAACGTGGTGCAGACAGACAAAAAAAGTCTTCTTTTTTGTTTGAAGAATTCAAAGAGAATTTGTGATAGAGAACAAAACTGTTTTTTCTCTAGTTAATTTGATTTCATTTTATATCCCCTTTTATTTTCACACTTTTTAGTGAGGCTTATCAATTACACGTTTCTAAGTAAACAAAAACGCTTTCATATGTCTTTTTTAGGGGGAGGGGAATAGAGCATATTGGACTTTTTTCAAGCAATTAATTTCGATTTTTTATATAACTATTGATTTATACGTAAACAACTACACGTCGCGCCCCGGGTTTGGCGTAGTAAGTAGCGTGCCTACCTCCTATACCAAACGTCGCGGGTTCGGACCCAGGCAGTCCGATGATTTTATTTAAGCCATTTGAATACCAAATGGCTTAAATAGAAATGCCTCAACCCACAATAGATATTTTCTCTACAACGGTTATCGTCAAAGTCTTATATGGCCTAAGTTGCCGAAAAGACTGTGTGAATGTGTGTGTGAGTGTGAGTGTGAATGAGAAAAAAGTGTGAATGTTTAAAAAAAAAAAAAACTACACGTCGCGAAGTGTAGTTGTTCTCTTATGAGGGACTCTCTCAGTACAGAACAGACGCGTCTGTACTGAGGGGGTCCCTCTTCAAACTAGAACATCCTAGAAAGAAGTGGTTGGATAAAAGGAACCAGAAATAAGGATAAGCTCATTAGATAGAAATGAACGCAGGATGAGGAGCTAGAGATAGGAAATAATGTAACTTCACGGATTGCCGGTAGATAGTTACTACAGCAAGAGGTCGGTTGGGCTTGAGGTAAGTTTACCTAAGGTAATTATACGGGGATTCCTGTAAGAATTTCAAATAATAAATAAAAACTCAGACTTGGGACTTGTTGCAATCAAATGAATATAAAACATAGACGACATTGTTTTTTGTTACTTGTAAATAGACCTACAGTGCAGGACAGTGAGAAAAAAACTGTGTAACACAGTTGCCCAAATACATTGAAGAGTAAGTGCCCTATGCCTTAATTTGAGATTCTTTGCCTTAAAGAAATTCACTGTATAGTAAGCTTATAGGCCTACTTGCAATTTTTGAAATAAACAAAATATTTCGCTTATAAGATTTAAAAGAAAAATATCGGGCAGAACCAAATGAGAGGCGGCATACGTGATTTCATTTTTTATGCATTCGATCCGGAGAGTTAGCAACACTTAGTCCATCTGCATTCGCCGGGTGTTGAATCTATCCGAAAACGATAAGCCGTTTTCAGACCACCAGTTGGATTTGGGAGGCTGGGTCGAGAGCTATGTATCTCTGTCTGTATCAGTAATTACACCACCCCCTCAGTTAAGTTCAGTTTGAATGTTAAACCACTCG
Organism: Euborellia annulipes; assembly: GCA_023213315.1. NCBI lineage: Eukaryota > Metazoa > Arthropoda > Insecta > Dermaptera > Anisolabididae > Euborellia > Euborellia annulipes. Next base: position 42,461 of record JAKCPI010002911.1, read on the forward strand.
CTCCTCAATGGGGATATCAAAAGGTCACAAAGTAAATAGGTCTATTTTGTATTCATAACTATATTAATTTGCATATAAGAAATAGCTAATAACAAATTAAAGATACATTTTTGTCGGCCTGGGCATTTAGTGGTTCCCAACCGGTGTGTTCCAGCACCCAAGGGTGCCGCGTGATTGCCTAAGGGGTGCCGCGAGATATTAAGAAAAGCCAAAAGAAAATTACCCTATACAGCCTAAGTCTAAATGAAATAAAATAAGTCAAATTAATTACACTCATGCAGGGCAGATAGCGATAGTGGTCGATTCAGTTATAAGAATATCCGACAGATAAATTTACATATTAAAATTAATTTTTTTTAATTCAGGAAATGGTGCCCCTAGTGTTTAATGTTATTTCTAACGGTGCAGTGAACTTAAAAATGTTGGGAAATTCTGATGTAGAAGATTTATCAACAGGAAAGAATTTCTTATCTCTTGAATTACTACCTACTAATACTGCTATTTCTACTTCAATTTCCACTCAGAATCTTTCTGCTAGTGTAATCTATGCTAATGAGTATGTCCTGATTGACATTTTACTACATCGATTATCTCCTCGAGAGAGAAATTGTGCGGTAATACGAGTAGCTATAGCATGATTTTGCAAAGTCTCTATTTTTGAAGTAAAAACGGTTATTGTGGAGAGAGAATAAGTTGGATCTGTCACATCACACTCGGTCGGCTCTCTAAAGTTTACCATAAGGAATGAGAAACAGACAGCTTTAATCATGCGCTATTTGCTATTTTTGTAGCTCCAAAATAAAATTTAAAACAATTTAAGATTTATTATAACAAATATATTATAAAATTTATATAAATTTCATGAGAATAAAAAACTAATATAGGATGTCCACCTGGGAACCAAAGGCAAATGAAGCTTCCCAGCGTAATATGATCTATAGAATTACAATTAAAATATAACAATATAATGCAATTCTGAAATTCAGCATGTTATCTGTCCCCACCATAGACATGAGGGCTATATAAGTCCGGAAATCGCCCTCGGGCTTGGTCTAGTGGTTAGCGTGCTGGCTGGCCTTCTATACCAAGGGTCGAAGGTTCGGATACCAGCCAGTCCAATGATTATATTTAAGCCATTTGGATACCAAATGGCTTAAATGAGAATGCCAGGACCCCAAATAGATATATTTTAAAATAACGGTTATCGTAAAAGTCTTATATGGCCTAAGTTTCCAAAAAGACCGTGTGTATGTGTGTATGAGTGTGAGTGGGAATGGGAAAAAGCGTGAGTGTTAAAAAAAAGTCCGAGAATCAACTCAGGAGGGGCACATCTCCCAAGCTCGCCTGTACATCAATATCAATAAATCAAAATTCAATCTTTAATTTTCCTATATCTTATCCCTCAAGAACTAAACTAATAATATGATTTTAAATATTATTTATTCGCCTAAGTAATAACGATAATAAGATTCATATTCAAGATGTCATACTTGTAATAATAGATAAAAATTGTAAGTTTTTCACTTCGGTCTTGAGCAGGTGATCTTTTTTTAATTCGCAGCAGATTAAGGTAAAAAATGAAATTAAATTAAAGTCAAATTGAATGTTAAGAAGTCAAAATTAAAAAATTTAAATACTTTTTTTTAAAAGAGAAAGGATTTAAATTATAAAACCAAACAAAAGAGAGTCATACAAATAAGAGGAAAAAAAGTAACAAGGAGAATTTTAATTAAAATTTTAAAGCCCAATGGTAGTAGAGGGGAAGAAAATCAAAGACTAGGTTTTTTTTTTTTTAATTTTAAAACAATCACACTTTTTTCTCAATCACACTCACACTTACACAGTCTTTTCAGCAACTTAGGCCATTTAAGACTGAAATGTGAAATAAAATAGTATGATTATGGGTGAAGTTAGCCAAATAGGTGGCAGGGAATTTGTCAAACTACTGTACTTCACAATTTTACATTCAGTTACGTTTGAATAGAATTAGACACGAATCAAAGAAATATTTGTCTTTTGTACAAATTTAAACCGGAGATTCATCATATATAAGCTTATTTATCTATATGGAACACTCGGCAAATGTCATTTGTAGACAGCACCATCACCAATGTTTGTCATGTTATGTTGCTATTAAGAGAGAAAGATGACGTAAAATCTGTCTATTTAAAACATAATTCCCAAAATTTTTTATAAACAACTTCTTAATATATTTTTCCTTGATTCTTTGTAAAGTTGTAATTTGCGTGTGCCTTTCTATATATAAAGTCCTGAAGAAGATATTGTCAAACTGAAACGTCGACATTAGTGAGAGGAAAGACCAAGGGGCCGTATGCTTCCGTTTTAATTAACTAGCTATCTCTCGGATAGACTTGTTGTCTATGACTTTCGAGTCCTTTCAGTTATTCAGCTATTTTTAAGAAAATCGAAAAAAACTGAAAAAGTACATCAGTAAAGTACTTTGGCCAATTTTGAAAGAAAGCTTATTTTCACGCCCTAGGTGGATGTCTAACTTAAGGCTGTCTAGCGTCCGCCATATTTGCCCAAAATTGACACTTAGTGACATCTAGTGGCAATACTTAAAACTAAATTAACTAGGTCAAGAGAGAACAAAAGAATTCAGCCTAAACGAATCGCCACCGATGGCGCCACTGATGTGTCGCACTCTTTAAATACAGAAATTGACAAATCCTCAGTTTTTAAACGATTTTTTTTATAAAGTGTTTTTAAAATTCAAGAAAAAACATAAATAAATTTAATTTAAAATTTTTTATGAAATTATCAAGTTAATTATTAAATTCTTTAAAAATATTTACTTTATTATTACTATCTATGATAGGAGTTTTCAATTATAGACCACATTTTGTATTAATTATTTATTAAAACTATAAATAATTAATACAAATTTGGTATATAATTAAAAACTTTCATAATGATAGTAATATAAACCACAAAAGCTTTAATAAACAGATTTGAATATATTTGAGCATATAGGCTACAGATTTGAAATAATTGTGTTCCGAATATAATTTTACTATAGAGAAAAGTAATTTTTGAACTGATTTTATTGTACCATTATCCCAACAATTTCAAACAAAGAACAGTTACCAATCACAATAAATGAATCTATCAAAAATAAAAATCTGATAGTTTTTTTTTTTTTTTTTTAACCGCTTTCAATGGGATAACTCGGGCAGTACTTATTGTCTGAAAGTTATATGTTGTAAATTCTAAAATACATTCTACTCAAATACCATCATAAACGTTTCTTCCAATTTTATACCTCAAACAAACGGATGATTTGCACCACCTTCTTTCTTTTTTTTTTATATATATAAAATAGAATATGAATTGATACAATTCTTGATAATTATTTCACAAAAGATAATATCTATAAAATTTATTAATAAAAAATTTAATTTATTCATAGTACAAAATAATATTAAAATTCATAAATCAATTATTTTTTTATGCTCGTAAAATGTATACAGTATTTAATTTTGCTCCCAAAATTGTTTGAAAAAAAAATGCCAAGTTTTTGTATAGCCTTTGTTTATTCCTTTACCTGCTTTGAAAAGAAAAATAGTTTCTTTAAAAGGTAATTGACCCTTTTCCTTTTCATGAAACATACAAATGTCAATCACTATTTAATTATGAATAAAATTCAAATTTATTTAATAAATTTTGATTTTAAATTAATTCGATATTGGCAAATACTAATCGGTTATCAAAAATAGATTCTATTCATTTTTTGAAACTCATTTTTCTATAAAAAAAAGAACCCAGAATGGGTTTAAAACATGAAAATATTCTCTAATTTGCAAGCCACGAATTTTTCCTAGAAAAACCCTTTTCAAAAAAAAAAAGGAAGAATAAATGACATATTTCTAAGTGCAAATTATGCCCTCGGGGTTTGGTGTAGAGGTTAGCGTACTAACCTCGTATACCAAACGTCGCGGGTTCGGACCCCGGGCAGTCCGATGATTTTATTTAAGCCATTTGGATACCAAATGGCTTAAATAAGAATGCCTGGACCCCTAATATGTGTATATTATCAATAACGGTTATCGTCAAAGTCTTAAATGGCCTAAGTTGCCGAAAAGACCGTGTGAATGTGTGTGTGAGTGTGAGTGTGAATGAGAAAAAGTGTGAATGTTTAAAAAAAAAAAAAAAAAAAAAAAAAAAAAAGTGCAAATTATTGATTTTTCTCTTACCTCTATATATGTTAATATATATGTGCCTAAAATGATGTGTGTCTGCTCAAAAAATGCATGAAGGAAATTAGCTAAGAAGTTGAAATTAGTTCGAAGACTACTTAAATATTTCCCTTTGTTTAAAATTTTTACTTCATGATTTACAATATAGGCCTACTGTTCTATCATTAATATTTAAGCATATTAAATATTGATCCGTGGGATGGAGTCAGCCAAGGAAAATAAAAACAAATTCATTCTGTCGACGTTTCGACCGCCCGTCGCGCTCTTCTTCATTGTACAAGTAGCCTTACTGTCAAACACATGCCGTGTATTATATATTAAATCATTATTGTTTCTTTCAACAAATACATTGTTAATGCTTGTTGAAATTGTTTAATGATGTCAATCGACTATCGCGTCACTACCATCTGTAACATTTGACACTTGTTAGACTGTCCCGAAGAAGAGCACGACTGGCGCTAGAAACGTCGACAGAATAAATTTGTTTTTATTTTCCTTGGCTGACTCCATCCCACGGATCAATATTTAATACTCACAGCCAGCATATTAATTATTTATTTAAGCATATTTTTAATAAAAGTTTTGTCTAATTAAGAGAGGGCCGGGCCCCTCGAGGCTCAGAGGAAAACAGAAAAATTTGGATTAAAAAAAAAAAAAATTAATGGAAATTGGGGCCCGGCCCTTCGGGGCTCATTTATATCCGATATTTTAAAAATATTTTTGTATAATTATGGGAGTGGGGATATTTAAAAATGAGTTCGGTCCCTCCCTCCCGAAAAAAAATTTTATATACCCCCTGGAAAAAAATATTAATTTCTTTTTAATTAATTAAAAAAAAATATAATATGACCTTATCTAATTTTGAGTTTCCTAACCATGTGCATTGGTTTTGGAGAAATCCAGGAGACAGGCAAACAAACATCAGTGATTAAATATATTTATGTATTTTATAAATACCTTTCTATAATCAAGGGCGGACACAATGGTAGGGAGTAAAGGGAGCAATTACCCCCTCCCCCCGCAATATTCCAAGCTGTCTGGGATGTAATATTGCGATCGTGTCAAAAATTCGATGACGAGGATAATGATAGAAATACACTTTTTGAGGGTCCTTGATTCCAAAAAAAAGGATCTCTCCAAATGGTCTGTCGGGGAGTGTATTCAAATCTACAGTATTTCGACACAAAAAATGTTGTCAAATAGAGAATGCAACTTTAAATTACCGAAAGTAAGAAAAAGTTGTGTGATGTGCAACCAATCAGACCAGGCAAAGAAATAATTACCCTCCCCCGAAAAACTTGTCTATAATAGGCCCTATATATTCCTGTGAGGATAAGAAAAAATTTTAATTTTATAACAGTGTTGTTTCAAATTTTATTATTATTAATATAAAGTGAAAATTAAAACTTATTCCCTAAAAATTTAGTAATTTGTTAAAAATAATTAGAGCCTATTCATGTTAAGTAACGGTGGTGCTAACGATATTAATATTATTTTGATTGTAAATAAAAATCTTGTTTTCATCAGTTTAAATTTATTTAGACCTACGCGAAAAGCATATTTTAGACTTCAAATGTAAATGTTCTTTTACTTGAAGTAAACTCATGTCTTCTCTAAGCGCAAGACAAAAGACCGACCCTCGCTTTGTTCATCCAAAATTTTAAAACCTACCTGCCTGTCTAAATTTAAAACCCGCAGAGTGCAGCACTAGATGACAAAAAATTTCATTAAATAATATTACTTTTACTCTAAAATTAAAATTCTAATTAACTGATTAGGCTAGAAGCATGAAATTTTTTTTAAAAGATTCTTTGAAACAATACCGAGTACACTCTTTGGTTATATTTTGAAAAAGGCTTTTAGTTTTTTTTTAAATTGAACTAAAAGATTGACCCACTTTTACTTTCTCTTACCTTTACATAAATTTTCAAATTTGAAACTTATTTTATTTAAAAACTAAAAGCCTTTTTCAAAATATAACAAAAGAGTGTACTCGGTATTGTTTCAAAGAATCTTTTAAAAAAAATTTCATGCTTCTAGCATAATCCGTTAATTAGAATTTTAATTTTAGAGAAAACAACAAATATAGACTTTCAAACCCTAGATATTTTATTAAAACGTTAAAATAGAGGAAAGTTTATTTGAAATAAAATATAGAACTCATTCTTATAGAATTAAAAATATTTGAAAAATATGAATTTAATTTTTCATATTTTTTTGGGAGACTCAGCCTTAAATATAAAATTTCAACTTCCTAGCTCAATTCCTTCATGCTTAAAATTTAACACACAGACAGACCATTTCGCGAAAACCACTTTTTTGGATTCAGGGGACCTCAAAACGTGTATATCCATTAAAATTTTGACATGAATCCAATACTTTCTCTATATATATATATATATATTATTAACATATATAAAGGTAAGAGAAAGTAAAAACTAACCTAATTCGTGCTTATCTATAAAAATCTAAAAAGTTACAATTGTTATGATTACAACATTTCTATAGGGAGGAAAGGATTTTTAACATTAAATTCCATCCTTCGCCCAGCAAAAATAAAAACGAAACTCTAAAGCTTTATATTTATTAATTAATTAAAAGAAAGAAAAATAGAATAGTTTTCTAAAAGACTCAGCAATTTAGATTACGGTTTCATTAAATTAAATCCATATTTGCATAATTAATTATTACAAGTGAATACTAAAAAGGTAGATTCTATTTGGTTTCGTTAAAAGGCAGAAGGATAATTACGAAATTAATATTCTTATATATCAATTAAGGTATTATCTTATTTCATTATTTAATTGCTCGGATCTTTTAAGCCTAAAATGAGATATAATTAAACAATACACAATACTTTAATTCTATTATATTATAGAAATATGATATTAAATCTTGATGACATTTGCTTTATAATATCTCTCTCTCTTTGCCTTTTACTTGAAAATTAAATCTCAAATGATCTTTATAAGGCCATATCTTCAGTTTATAAACTAGCAATAAACCACAATGTACTTAAGATAATGCTTTCTTGCCACAATTTCATTCATAATAGTTAATGAAATGAGGAAGAAGACTTCAATCTAGAGATCAATAAACATTCCATTCAAATTAATTGTTTGTCGAGAAAACAATTTTAATTTTCTAATTAGCTATTTACGTAAATGTGCACACAAACATAACAATTTGTATGTATATGTGTAAGTAAAGAGGAAAAGAGAAATTTGAATCTGATAAGTTCCTTATTAAATTGTTTTTAATATAAAGATAAATATAGATCTTAAAATTCATCAAAAACTACGAGCTGCAAAAAAATGAAAAAAAATCATGTTTTTTACTATTAATAAAATTCGTGAGAAATTAGTAAATTAAAATTGTGTGAAAGAAATTCAAATTTTGGACAAATAGAAAAAAAAAAAAATGTTTTGATCTTTTTATTTTAATTTTGTTTTAATGACATCACATTAAGAATATATCATGTAGTGGCTAGAGTGCTGGCCTTGTATACCAAGGGACGCGGGTTCGGATCCCATGCAATCCAATTGAAGGGCTTAGTGGAAGATAGTGATAAGCCACAAAACATCAGTTTCGAGATATAAATAAAGTTTGACTCAAATCTGTAAATCAGCCACTTAATTTATAATACCTTTCTTTATATAAAAAAAAAATAATAATAAGCCCTAGGGGCTTGGTCTAGAGGTTAGCGTGCTAACCTCGTATACCATTTGGATACCAAATGGCTTAAATAAGAATGTCTGGACCCCCAAATGTATATTAATCAATAACGGATATCGTAAAAGTCTTATATGGCCTGAGTTGCCGAAGAGACTGTGTGTATGTGTGGGAGTCGGAGTGTGAATGGGACAAAAAAGTGTGTGTGTTTAAAGAAAACAAAAAAACACTTGTATGTCTTATAAAAAGTATATAGTAGAAAATGGAACATTAATTCGTCCTAATTTATGTTTTAAGAGCATTTATAATGAAGAAGAAAACGAAAATGAGGTTTGTGACTTTCTTTACCGGAAAAATGGCAATTTTTTCCTTAAAAATGAGGTTATTTAAAAAAAAAAATTGATTTTAGAGTTTATTAATCGCGAGGGTGAATACAGTTTTATTTGTCAAAAAAAAAATGATAATATAGAGTATGAAGTGGTTCATAATATTAAAATTGATATTTTCTCTTTCCTCTCCTAGTAATTTACAATATTTAAGACTGAATAAATACACTTATTTAAAGAAAACAGTATTTGAGAAACGTTGGATTTAAGTAAACTTAAGAAATTCCTCCATACCAATAGATATTTAACTTCTAATTGCTTTCAAATTATATGACTCTCAATTGACCGGAATTTTTTTAAAATAAATAAATCTGCCAATTTCGGGAGTTGTTTCAAACTTCCATTTATATTAAATAATAATGTTAAGTAACAAGCCAATTATAGGGTGTATGAAAATACTTTATCACTCCCCTTTAGACTGGCAACTGCCAAAATTTTCGTGAATCTTTGATATTTAGGTTATCCAGAATAATATTAGCATACATATGTTGTAATTAATACAAGATTTTTTTAAGGGGAATTTTCTTAAGTTAATATTGATTTATTAATTAAATTAAAGGATTAATATTAGGAATACTTAGAAGCTCAAAGCGGTTTGTAGTAGAAACGTTGAAATTGAGAGTGTGTAAACGAAGAAGATCAAAAGAATTTCGATTCCAAATTGACTAACTAATAAATAAAGAAGAGTAGAGTAGAGTCTGTGTAGAGCTCGAGGGGCGTTAATTAAAGAGGATCGCAATGGCTGGTCTCCGCCAATGGAGGTGATGCCGACATTAAGTTATGCATAGCAATGACGCATTCTCAAAGGCCAAACAGAGCATAACAGAATGCTAATCGTGATTTATCTATTTGACGTGCAAATCGCGTCACGTTACATGCTTATTTTTCTAAAAGAAAACCAACGCACACATTTATATATATAAATTTTCAGTTTTATTTTTTTCTGCTAATGGGATGTGCCCATAGGCACAAACTATTTGGAAATCAACAACTAAAACGTACGCCTAAAAGATGCACTGTCGATTTGAAGAAATTCTTTAGAGAAGACTTTAGTGTTCTACCGAGTTGCATCCCCTCACTTGGAGGGAAAAGAAATTTAAATAAATATAATAAATAATATTTAGAACAAGCTTTAGATAATTATATAGAAGATAATATTTTGGATACACCTCAAGTTATTTTAATCAAAAAGTGCGTGATGGTGAGTTTTTTTATTCATATTTAATTTGATTTAAAGCGCCTTAAAAAAATATATTTCAATTGAATTGGCTACCAATTATTTAAAACAAATAGAGACTAAATAGTTTGATACAAATGAAAAAAAGGTGTGGTACATATTCAAGGAATGACGCGGAACCATTGCAAGTTGGGGTACAGGGACCGCAATGGAAAAATTTTTAATTCCGAATCGAAAATGATTAGGCGAGATTGAGATAGCGAAATTTTCATTTTATTTCTTTGTCACCCTGATAAAGAAGTTATCGATCTATTGAAATTAGATATAGACTATAAATAAAAATTAAACCCTAACGGTCACAGGAGTCAAATATATGCAATTATGAAAAGTCACTAAATAAAAAAGTTTCAATTTATTCGCCTAATTAAATATAATCAAGAATTGGGCTTTGTAAGCATTTCTTTATTATTTTTTGGTCGTTTAGTTTCTAATGACTGTAAAGATAATTTTCAAGTCATTTTTAATTCAGGCAATTTGAATTGGGGTGATAATTTTATTTAAATTGCAATTATATATTATTTAAGAGGCTAAGAAGATGATGATAAAATAAAAATTTAAAACTCACATATAAATCAGTTGAAAAGAGAGAAGTAGAAATCCGTTTGCTTGCTCTAATCCCGGGACGAAAACCGAGATGGCATCTCCTCCTGAAAAAAAGAGTAAAAATTTGAAGAAATAAAGTGGCTGTTGTATTTAATTAAGAGGTGAAAGGAGCAGGCAGTCAGGTAATTAAAATATTGTCAATTTAGTCAATTTAATTTTCACAAAAAGCCAGGAACTTTTGAGTTGTACTACTATTAAGCCAGCGAGCGAATTTCATATTTAACTTATTATAAGTTTTTTATGCATGCAAAGTGGCAAAAAAAAAGTTCATTAAAATCAATGATAGACATAGAAGTCTAATTTTATTTTACTGATTTTATCGATTTAATCGAAATTAAACTTTGCAGAGTGGAAGAGAGAGAGAGAGAGAGAGAGACAATGTTCTTCAGAACAAAGGCAAAAGAATAATTAAATTCGAGTGGACAATTCGTTAAAGTTTTTAGGTGTGATGAATTTTAAATTAATTGAGTTTAATTGAAAAAAATCTGGTGTGATGTCGCACAGCACACAACTTTATTTTACCTTTGGTAATCGAAAGTTGTGTTCTGAGCTTGTCACACCAGATTGTTTGTGCCGACATATCGTCGCTTAAATCACGTAGTGGCGTATCTCAATTTCTATCATATTTCAGGAGAGCTGTTTATAGTTCGTGTTGTTATATTAAATGTATAGATACGCAAAACCAAAAAACCTAAATAATAAGAAAAAACATGGAAATACAGATTCGTCACTTTGTGATAATGTAAAGAACGCCAGGACACGGCCATACCCGTTGTATCTCAATTTTTAATTATTTTGAGATACGTCAGTCACTACGTGATGCAAGCGAGGATATTTTTTTTTTTTTTTAACATTCACACTTTTTTCTCATTCAAACACACATTCACACAGTCTTTTCGGCAACTTAAGCCATTTAAGACTTTTGACGATAACCGTTGTGATGAATATATCTATTGGGGGTTCAGGCATTTCTATTTAAGCCATCTAGTATCCAAATGGCTTAAATAAAATCATCGGACTGCCTAGGGTCCGAACCCGATACGTTTGGAATAGAAGGTAGGCACGCTACCTACTACGCCAAACCCCGGGTCGCAAGCGACGATATATCAAGATGTAAGATTTATTAGTATGGAAAATATTTATATTTTGTTACCATGGCAACCATTTCTCCTATCTCACCTATGAAGTACAAGAGTAAAGTGGTCTTCGGAAAATCTCAATAGCAAAATAAGAATATACATTTTAAAGAGAATGTAATAAATAGTTGATTTTTGAATTTTAATCAAAATCATTGATCATTAGCGATCCTATAGATTGGAAGTGGAATATATAAGGAGTGAATGATAATTACCTAGTATTGATGTTTTCGAGAGCGAAGACCGAGAGAGAGAAAATTCGGTGTATGTGCTGCAGAGTCGTCTGCTTGCCTATCTACTGAATGCAGGCTGCTGCCTCAGGCGGCGACGGTCGCCGCGCTGGCTGGAGTGGGGGAAGCCAGCGAGCACCGCCAACAATGCTCTGTCAATAAAACAAGAAATAAAATTAAATTAGACGATTTTCATTGTTGATGACTTTTGCGAATTATTGCTTTTAAAAAGACATTAAAAAAAAGTCAGCCCTGTGGCTTGGCGTAGTTGGTAGCGCGCCTGCTTTGTATACCAAGGGTCGAGGGTTCGGAACTAAGGCAGTCCGAAGATTTTATTTAAGCCATTTGGATACCAAATGGCTTAAATAAGAATGCCTGGACCCCAATATAAATATTCTCATAATAACGGTTATCGTTTAAAGTCTTATATGGCCTGAGTTGCCGAAGAGTGTTTGCATGTGTGTGTGAATGTGAGTGTGAATGGGAAAAAGGTGTGAGTGTTTTTAACAAAAAAAAAAGTCATTCACTACCCATTTTTTTAATTTGTTTTTTTTTTTTTTCAATGGATTGGAGCAATTAAAATTAATTTCTTGGAATGGAAGATTTAAATGCAATTAATCTTCCATTCCAAGAAACCATTTTTTAATGTTAAATTTTTGTTTTCCTCTACCAAAAAAAAAAAAAAATGAAATATGTATTAAAAAAATAAATAGTCTAATTAAGTAATGAAATCAAGGGCGGATCCAGAGGTGTTTCTCGGGGGGGGGGGGGTAATTTGGTGTGAGTCGTCGCACAGCACACTATTTTTTTCATAATTTCGGTAATTTAAAGGCACATTCTGTACTCGATTTTAGAAGCAGAAACTAAAAATGAAAAAATACAAAAAAATAAAAAAAAATAAAAAACTTATCTTTAGTATATTTCTATGTTTATTTTATTATTAATAATGTACTTGATTGGCAGAATATAAATACAAATCAAATTTTTAAGTAATAATTTTTAAAATCTTACATTAAAAATAAATTTTTTTGCAAAAAAAGGTATTTTTTCAAATCTCGGGGGGGGGGGTAATTACCCTCACTCTTTACCCCCCCTTGTATCCGCCCTTGAATGAAATTGATTATTATTATTAATAGGTATTCGCATCTCTATTTATTTCAATTGATTGGTAGCTAGTCATAATTATTCAAATGTAACTTTAATTTGTTGAATGAAGAAAATACATCTTGAGTTGATTCGTTAATATATTTATCATAATCATGACAAACGATTCTGAACGAGAATTTTGTTCATGGAAAAGTTTTTTTAACAAATAAACAAAAATTTCTCTTTTTATAAAAAAAAATTTTACGACAGCTCGGAAGATTGTTCAAAACGGAAACGATTTAGTTATAATATAAATATATTAATATTTTCTTATTTTAATTTTCAACTTTTCCAAAGAAATTTGTTAAATGAATTAAAATTTAGATATTACTTACATTTAATTAAAGAGACGTTTTTGAAAATAAATGGATTTAAAAAAATATTCCATTATTGTATTCACTCTAACCTAAGATTTGACCTTCATAAAAAAACGACATGAAATTGCGATATAAAAGGATAACTGTATGTATCTCTTTTACTTCGCTTTTAAAATTAAATTGAATAGAAATAAATAATTGAGTGATATTTACCTGTTGGTGATGAATTCGAGAGAATTTCAACGGAGAGAGGAGAGAATGATGCCTTGGCGTTGCTTGGAGCTGCAGCGTCGCGTCTGTAGACTAACTGACGTGGCTGCCTGAGGCGGCGACGGTCGCCGCACTGGCTGGAGTGGGAGGGGGAGACGCGCCAACAATGCTCTATTAATAGAACACAAGCAATAAAATTAAATTGATTTATTTTAAAAAGATTATCTTTTAAAGAAAAATAAATTATTTCTATTTTATGCCAATTATTCCTTGCAAAAAGACAGAAAAAATCTGGTGTGACTGGTGGCACAGCACAAAACTTTCTCTTCTCTAAATAATTAAAAGTTGTGTTATGTGCTTGTCACACGAGAATTTTTGTGTCGAGATATCATTAATTTCCGCCAATATATTAGAATCCAAAATGTAGAAAAACATTAAAAAAAAATATTTTTTATATTTTGTTACCATGGCAACCATTTCTCCTATCTTTCCTATGAAGAACAAGAGTAAAGTGGTCTTCAGAAGATTTCAACGGCAAAATTAGAATATATATTTTAAAGAGCAACTAAAAAATAGTTGATTTATGAATTAAAAAAAAATCGTTGGAGCGAATTTTGATAAAATCGAAAAAAACTAAAAAAAAGTACATCAGTAAAGTACTAGTACTTTTTGGCCGATTTTGTTTAAAAGCTTATTTTCACACTCAGGTGTCTAACTTAAATATAAAATTTCATCCTCATAGCTCATTTCCTTTATCCTTAAAATTGAACACAGACACACAGGAGGGGCGGATTAAAGGGGGGGGGGGGGGGGCGAGGGGGGCGATCGCCTCCTCCCCGAGAAGAAATTCACAATGTTATAAAAACTAGTAATCTAAAGAAATTATGATTTCCGGGCTTTAATTTCAATTGAATTTGTTACCAATCAATTTAAATAAATAGGAAAGGGGTCTAAATGGCCATAGATGCCCACAAAGTCCTTAAATAAAAAAAATAAAAAACCGCCCCCCCCCCCGACAAAATTGCATTAATCCGCCACTGACACACAGACATACCATGTTGCGAAAACCATTTTCTTGAACCTATACGCACAACGCTCTCGAGAAAAACATGCACATAACACACTACTACACTAGTGAACCCCCTTAATTGGCCCTTGATTTACATAAAAGATTTGGATACTGGATCGTGGCCCTCATTAAATATTGAACGTTTTTTACCGCTCATGAAGACCAAAAATATTAAATTTATTATATCATAAATTTCATGTAGGCCTTTTAATCAGTTCAGATACTTTTTTATACAATCTTGAAAATAATACGATACATCGTATTATCACATATGATTCTTGAAATTTAATATGCTACTTTAGTTGATGCGACTGAGAAAATTGCTAGCTGGCTTTTAGGTTAATTTAGTAAAATATGAAATAATGCACATATGTTTTAGACTCTCGTTACGTGTGTAAATATTATTTTGATTTATATCTTTTATTTTTAAATATTTACAAATTATATGCAATATATTGAATTAATGAAAAACAAATGTAAATATTAATAAATAAACAATCCATTTCTGGCAAAAAGGAGAAATATAACTTTGATCTAAAAATTATCATAAAAGGCATAGAAAGAGTATTTCATGGTGGATGACAGGGAGCAAAATTCATTATTATTTCTAATTTTAGGGAATTATAGTCAATAGGGGTATGATTTTTTTACAGCTTCGTATCACTGTATCATAATTTGATGAACTTTTACTAAATATTAGATAAAATTTTACTTTCAAGGTGATTGGATAAAAAACGTCACTCACAAAATGATTTAAAAATTTTATTTATCAGATTTTTTGTCTATTTTTGAAGACACTGTAAAATAGATACAAACTTGAAAACAAGATTGAGACTCACATATATAGGGTCATTAAAAACACAAGTCAAATATTCTAATAATAAGATGTGAGGATGAATCTCACAAGGGAACCCAACGGGTGAATCAATATGTAGCGGGATAAATAAAAGGCCAAGCAGCTATTTATTTCTTTATTATATTCAAACGCACAGCGTCATTTCGGTCGACTATGCGACCATCTTCATGACTAGGATTCGGTCAACATTTCATAAAATTAATAACGGTCTATTATGTATATTACATTCAAGGGATGATGAACAGGCAGCCAACACAAAAAACAAAACTTTTAATTTTCTCTGTCGACGTTTCCAACGCTCATCGCGCTCATCATCAGGACCACATCAGCCATATACAGTTATAATCAGTACATGTATATTACATTCAGCGTCCAGTCAAAGTCACTATTAATTTTATGAAATGTCTCTCAAAAAACCTAAGAGGGTTTTCTTCTGTTGATCAAACCCTAGCCATGACGATGGTCGCATAGACGAGCAAAACGTCGCTGCGAGTTCGAATATAATAAAGAAATAAACATAGGTGCTTGGCTGCTTTTATTTATAACACATTTATAAAAGCATCTAAGTACTAGAATACCGATTAATTTTATGGAAAAGCATAAAGACAACGAATATACCATATCTAACATTGTAAGTAAAAATTTAGTCTTGCATGTTTTTTCTTTAACTCCCTCATAAAGAAATCATTTTAGAAGTTATATATTCAAATTTATTATTTATAATTTTTCTAAAAACTCGGTGGTTTTAAACTAGTGATTCTCAAATTTCGTATTTCTCTTGTAACTAAATTTATTTTATTATTAAAACAAATAAATTCGTTTCGGATACTATTGCCAATTCCTATTTTTTGCCTTTACGAATTATGTTTTCCCGCTGTCGCTTTTTTAAAGTATTAATAATTCATTAATATTTCTAAAATAAATAGATAAAATGATTGCAGGGGAAAAGCTATTGAGGCAACACATACTAAGCGTAGTGGTTGCCTAACTTCACGGCTCTACTCTCTACCTTGGCAGTTATGAATGCCACTGAATGTACAGCTTTCGCGACCCTGCCCTAAAAAAAACTTAAATTTACCGGGATATGTTTTCAGCTAAATGGCGAATGAACGGAGAACAGAAATAAAATAATAAAGCTCTTTATTAATCTAAAACCAATATATAAATAATGAAATTTTTTTCATTGTACTGTATTACCTATTGATTCAAATATAAATATTAAAATTTTTTATTAATTTAATCAAACATGTCACAAATCGTATTTGTTTTCTAAATGTAAAATAATGGAAATAATTTCTAAAACGACTGTTTGATTTTATTAATGAACTATAAGGTTTCAATAAACCCTAAGTCTATTTCAGTATAAATTTCAATTTTGGGTTAAATTTACTCATTCCAATTTCAATCGGAATTTTTTAGTATAAAACTTTTCTGTTAATAATGAAATAATAAATAGAAACTATCTGTATGGCTATATTTTTATTTTAAAAAGCACTTATAATGTTTAGATTGCCAGTCGCTTGGCACTGTGTGACGTACTGTATTTACTAATCGTGTTTAATTTTAATAAAGATGCAAATTAATTTTAACATCTATTTAGGTCTGTTCTCTAAGCAAAAAGGTTAACTTTTAACATTTGAAATCAGCGTTAATTCATTCTAACAAGTCCTTGCTATTCTGTAAACAAAACTCTAACGCCAAAGTGTTAACATTTAGTCAATAGTGTTAGAAGTGTTAGTGCCTTTATTATTTTAACGCCGTATTTAATGCATCAAAATGGCGTCTTTAACCAAAAAGTAAGGTTATGATTTTGACAGCTTTGAGATAAAAGCAACATGTTAAAGTCGCAGTTAAAACTTGGTTTGGATAATTGCATTTTTTAACGGTGGTGTATCAGATAGATACTATATAGAATGGGAATAACAAATAAAGTTAGCGCGAGAGGTCTAAAACGCGAACAAGCAGAAAACATAGCTCTCTTCATTTGAATCGTTAACATCTGGTGCTAAAAAATTTTAACATCGCTGTTAAAACTTGATTTAGAGAATAGCATTTTTTAACGATGATTGTTTTTACATTACTTTTTAACACCCATTTGTTTCTTTTAAATTTTAACGTCTGTTTTTAGAGAATAGACCTGAATGTGTGTTTGTATTTTAAAATATAATCTGTAATAAAATATATATTATTATGAATATTAATGAAGTGATAGAAATTATGAGTGAATAAAGGATCAAAGAAGAGTCAAATATTGGGGACAAGCTTTAAAACATCATTTGGTTAATTAATATGTAGATAATGTTTTAACACTGTCTTCATCGAAAAGCCGATTATGCCTTTGAACGGGAGAGCGAAAGGTGGTTGGTTTCGAACCTCGATTTCATATTAAATTTAGTGAATTCCTACCATTTCAACTATGAAAGGTTCGTTCCATCGCCCCATCCACAACCAGATTCACTTTGAGGAAATAAGAATCATTGAATGAATAAAATATATTAAGTATATATTGAGATGTTAAAGCTTTGAGAAAGAGCTCCTGGCACTCAGTCAGTTTCATTGATCTCTTGCCTCTCTTTCTCTCTCGCACTCACTGGTGTAGTTTGAGCCATCTGTTCTTTTACATAAAAGTAAGCGAGAGATCAATTGTAAAACGAATAATAAAGAGATTATATAATTCATAATTCTTTATTATTATTATTACAAAAGGATAATCGCATTTGTCAAAGGGAATTATATAAAAAATTTCATTAAAAGGTCGTATCATTTCTTCAACTCACAGCGTTTTTACTTTTTTTTTTTTTATTTTTTTGTATTTTTATTTTAATTAAAGATATTCAGTATGTAAAAAAAAAAAAAGATAAAAGGGAATTTCAGAAATTCTATATCTTATTCATTCAAAGAGTGAAAATTTTATACTAGTTTAATTTAAAAAATTTTATCATTAAAAATAAATTGAAGAGTTCATGATAAGTCCATTTTTGTTTGTATTTTTTAATGCTATTTGGTGGCAAAAACGGAGAACTTTTATATGTTAGTTGCATGCTTTTAAAAAACGAGGTAGCTCCAATAATATTCACACTTAAGAAACAACCTACAATGGAATAACATAATATAAATGCCCACGGGTTGGTGTAGGGGTTAGCATGCTGACCTTGGATACCAAATGGCTTAAATAAGATGCCTGGACCCCCAATATGTATATTAATCAATAACGGATATTGTTAAAGTCTTAGTTGCCGAAAAACCTGTGTGAATGTGTGTGTGAGTGTGAATGAGAAAAAAGTTTGTGTTTTGATAAAAATTCAAAAAATAAATCTCGACATCGAAATTTGGACATGAATCCAATACTTTCTCTCTATATATATTAACATATAGAAGTAAGAGAAAGTAAAAATGGTCTGGTGAAAAATTGCAAAAAATGGACTCATCGTGTTTTTCCCGTGTACTCTTCAATTATATAAAATTTTATACAATTTTTAGTATAAACTGAGATTGAAGGGATTCTTCTTGGTTTGACTTGTTAGACTACTTTCATAATTTTGGGCAGATAGGGCCTATGTGTTTTTAATTTCAAATAGAAATATTGAAAATTGTGGATTTCTATATAACATGTACATATATACATGCATATATACATACATTTTCCCATTTACATTTTATAGATATAAAAATTTTAATTAATTAAATGACAGAAAAAATTTCAAAATATTTATAATATTAAATTTCATGAAATAGATAACAATCTGTTTTATTTTAAAATTTCATAAAAAAATATATTTATTATATAAATATTTGTTTTCAATGATATTAATAAACTAGTTTATTTTATTAAAAAAATTGTTTTAATTATTAGAGATCTAGCGATAATACGAGTATTGAATTACGCTAACAACTTGACTTTTTGCCCTCGGGGCATGGCGTAGAGGTTAGCGTGCTAACCTCATATACCAAACGTCGCGGGTTCGGACCCCAGGCAGTCCGATGATTTTATTTAAGCCACTTGGATACCAAATGGCTTAAATAAGAATGCCTGGACCCCAAATAAATATAATTATTTATACAACGGTTATCGTCAAAGTCTTAAATGGCCTAAATTGCCGAAAAGACTATGTGAATGTGTGTGTGAATGAGAAAAAAAGTGTGAATGTTTAAAAAAAAAAAAAACTTGACTTTTTTCGTTTTAGCCAAGGCCTTTATTTTGCTTGTTTTAATTTAAACACCCCCCACCCCTTTGCCACTGAAAAATTTTACTTGAATTAGTCCCTATCAGATTTCCTGGTATTTGAACAACGATTTCTAAAATATATTTACATTTTTTCGGCCATTTAGACCCATCTCTAGGGCTGGACGGTAAATCGGTTTACCGGTAAAACCGGTAAAAATTTTTTACCGAAAACGCGGTAACGAACCTCTAATTCGATAAAAACCGGTTTTTTTTCGAAAGTCGGTAAAAACCTATTTTTTCGGGCGGTAAAAAATTTTGGTTCGGCGAGAAAATATATGTTCCGCGGCGGCAAACCAAATTGTGGTTCCGCGGCGGCAAAAAATTGGCGTCTCTAAAAAAAAGGTAAAATATTTTTTCGGCCGGGGAAAAATTTTGGTCCCGCGAAAAAAAAATGTTTCGGCAAAAAATTGGCTCTCTAAAAAAAGGTAAAATATTTTCCCGGCCGGGGAAAAATTAAAAAAAAAATGTTTCGGCAAAAAATTGGCTCTCTAAAAAAAGGTAAAATATTTTTCCGGCCGGGGAAAAATTTTGGTTCCGCAAAAAAATGTTCCGCGCGCAAACTTTGGTTCCGCGGGCGGTAAAAAATTTTTACCGACTTTCGAGAAAAACCGGTTTTTTTTTCATTATCGAGGTCTAATGAAAATCCATTACCGTCCACCCCTACCCATCTCTATATTTGGTAGCCATTTCAATTGAAATAAATTTTTCTCGCTGGGGACGGGAATCGAATCCGAGATACAGCCATGAGAAGGTAATCTCTTTGAGCCCCCCCCCCCAGAATATTTTAACTCAAATTCTCATTTAGAGCAATTAAAACAATTCTTGTTCGGTTTGTACAACTCTTAACTGGATTCGAGTGGAATGCGTAGTCGTTTTTTTGTCACGCCAATACATCTGAATGAGTTTAAGTATAGAAAAGTAATTATTATAATAAGATAAAGGACATATCTTAGGATAATGATAAAACAAAACAATTAATTATAAAGTGCTTCATTCAATTCCATCAACGTTTGGGCAGATCTTATTAACCTGCTTGAGTAGAGACCGTAATCCCGGTAAGTTTAGGCAACTTTAGGCCTTTCTAGATAGTATGTTGTAATAAACATACATGACATCTCATTCAAAAATGTCATTCGAGGGGATCACATAGTCTGTCCTGAAGAAGGCCTGAATAATCGTCCGAAACGTCAACAAAACCTTTCATAATTAATTGTTTTTATTGGCTGCCTTCTGTCTTCCATCATTATGTATACTCAGTAGCGTATCGAGGCTTTTATTCCCGAAATCTCCAGCTTTTTCCTAGAATTTCCGGCTTTTTTTTTAAATTTCATAATAAATTCATTTTATATCACAAATCCGGAGAATAATTACAAAAAAAATGCTAGAATGAGGTTTGAATACTAAAAAAAAGGTCAAATGAGAATCGTATATCCTACTAAAAAAAAAAAGCTCGAACGAAAAACGGCGCCCCTGTTGAGCTCCCCCCCCAGTCCTCAAAGGCTAGTTACGCCCCTGTGTATGCTGCAACCATGTACCAGGTAGAAAGAAAAATTTCAAATTCTGGTAATTTCTCTAAAAAAACTTTTCTAATAGAAAGGCCAAAAGCTTTGAGATTAAATGGTTTATGTTATCTATGTTTGCAATAACAAAATGAATAATGTCATTTATTAATACAAAGAAGTCTTTCATAAAAAAAATATATAATAATAATCGAGAGGGCCTTATATAAGAGAAATTTATCATTACGTTTATCAAATACATTCAAAAGAAATTTTTTTTTTTTTTGAATCACATGGTCATCGTCATTTAATCTAGTATTTATTTATTTCTCTAATTAGGCAATACATTATTTATTAATCTTAAAAACATTATCTAGAAAAAAGCACACTTGGACACATACACATTTCAGCTTTAATTAAATGAATGAATGAACCAGACTGCATCAAAAATAAATTTATTTTTTTGAATTTACTATTTAGTGTGAGCTAAATGACCATACGTCCCGATTTTGGTAGAACAGTCCCGCTATATGGAGGACTGTCCCGCGTCCCGCTGATTTTTCAAAATGTCCGGCTTTTTAGAAAATATCTGCATTCCTTATTTTAAATGTACTGCAAAAATATATTATCTATTATTTATTTATTATTTTTGATTTTCGCAAGAGGGAAAAATTGGAAAATTGTAGTAAAAATCTGGTGTGACTGGCGCACAGCACACAACTTTCGATTATCGAAGGTAAGAGAAAGTTGTGTTCTGTGCTTGTCACACCAGATTTTTTGTGTCGACATATATTTAGTTCCCGACAGTACGTAACATTTGGATTAAGATGTAAAATTTATAAGTATGGAAAAATATTTATATTTTGTTACCATGGCAACCATTTCTCCTATCTTCCCTATGAAATACAAGAGTAAAGTGGTCTTCAAACAATTTTGAGAGCAAAATCAGAATATACATTTGAAAGAGCACCTAAAAAATAAATGATTTTTGAATTTTAATCAAAATCGTTAGAGCGAATTTTGAGAAAATCGAAAAAAACTGAAAAAGTACATCAGTAAAGTACTAGTACTCTTTGGTCGATTTTGATTAAAAGCTTATTTTCACGCCCTAGGAGGGTGCCTAACTTAAATATAAAATTTCAACCTCCTAGCTCAATTCCTTCATGCTTAAAATTGAACACACACAGACAGACAGACAGACAGACAGACCATGTCGCGAAAACCACTTTTTGGATTCAGGGGACCTCAAAACGTGAAGATCCATCAAAATCTCGACATCGAATTTTTGACATGAATCCAATACTTTCTCTCTATATATATATTACATATATACATAGGTAAGAGAAAGTAAAAAAAAAAGTCCCATTTGTCCCGCTTTGTCTCAATGAAGGCTTATCAGAGTACAAAATGTGAAAGATTTGAATCCGAGGGTCTGGCAACAGATCAGATGAGAGTAAGAGTCATCAAAATTGTTGCAGTCAAGCAATGACAAGCATGGCGATAACTTGGGTGGGTGTTCCCTAGGAATCAGCGCGTTGAACGTCCCCTGATAGCCATCGATACATGTTATTTCAAATATATGTATATTATAATACCTAAAAGGCCTCAGTTGCCGAGAGCGCAAATTAAAAAAAAATCTGTTGTGACTGGTCGCACAACATAAAACTTTCTCTTACCTTCTGTAACAGAAAGTTGTGTTCTGTGATTGTCACACCATATTTTTTGTATCTATATCTATTTAGTGTCTGATCTAAGATAGGATTCAAGATTTGATATAAATTTTTTTTTTTTATTTATAATATGTAAAGTACAGTGAGAGACAATATTAAGTCCCACCCATGCGTTTTCTACTTGTGATTATTTAATTGTTTTAAAAAAAATATTAGGTCTATATTTTTTAGTGTAAACTTTCATGGTTCAAACCTAGAAAATTTCCAATAAAGATTTTCATTTTCTTTTATAAAAACAATGAAATAATCACAAGTAGAAAACGCATGGGTGGGACTTATTATTGTCCCTCGCTGTAGGTATTATAATAATTAAGGAATGAAAAGAAAGTATATTCAAATTAACTTCTGACCTTAATCATTGGACAAGTTAAAACCTATTACATTACTAATCAAATTTTCGTTTATCTTCATAATTGTTTTTTAGCTTTCGAAAAAAAACAAATAAACAAATAAAAAGAAAAATAAAAACTCTTCGAGAAAAGAAGAGGAACTAAGTGACGGTTTATGAAATAAGAGCAAAGTGAGCCACCTGACAGTTTTCCCAATAGAAGTTGATACTGTCACAGGTGCAGGTGCGTCCACCTGAATAATACATTTGTCCATGATCGGCAGAAGCAGGCGGGAGTTGAAGAAAATTAAAACTGGTTTAATTTTATATTTGATGTCACCGTTATCAAAAAGTCAAAAGGTGATATTCTATTTTTATTCACTGTGATAACGCCTGGGGGCTTGTAATATTAAGTTTCATTATTTGTCTATGAATACTCTCTACATACTAACCTAATCAACTAGATTTTTTAAAGACTAGGTTGTATTAATTAAATAGCTTTAATCAGATTGGTGAAAGAAAGAAAGAAGGGAGGGGGAGAAGAAATGCGCCATTTATGTCCAGCCAACACAATAATTTTGAACCCCATCTCTTCGTGGTCGAGTTGTTAATAAATGTCAATAGTGATAATCTAAAAGCCAAGGGGAGTGAGTTAGGATCCCAGATAGTCCAATGAATTTATTTAAATCATTTGGATACCAAACAAAAAGTATAAATAAATATGCCTGGCCTCCAATAAATATATCTCAATTAATACAAGTATCGCTTAAAGTCTAAATGCCGAAAATATAATACTTAAAAAAAATAATAATAATGATTTTGAAAATATTATTTTTAACTACTTCATCAAATTTCCTAAATTAAATTGGCTTGATATAAAAGTGGCTGTAGATTTGAGGACCGCACATCTTGAGGGGCCTCTAAACGGGTATTTTCATCAAAATCTCAAAATTGAATTTTTGGCATGAATAGGAACAATACTTTCTATTTATTGGTTTTAATAAAAAATAAATTATTCTGAAAAATTATTATTGATATATCGAAGCTCTCTGACTAGACGAAGGAGGGCGGCGCGGCTAGTATTCAAAATAAAACTTTTATTAAAATTGGCATATACTGTAGGTATTGTCTGCTATGAAAAAGATATTCCTCACACAGACAAGAAGTGCGTATGCCATATGGGCTGCCTAACTACCGGGCTTTAGTTTCAATACTATTGCAATAGATGGTAGTATTTATTTATACATCCCGAACCAAAAAAAATGGACTCCATATAGGACTAAAAAAGTCCTCTTCTCTATTAGTTAGCTGTATAGGGACAAATCAAGTTGAGAAATAAAAAAAATTAATAAATATTAGACGTATATTGTCTTTAAATTGTCTCTAATCTGATCGAGCTGTGAAAAGCATGTACAGTACATAAACTGAGAGCAAAAGCCGTTCTGATTTTGTACGAAATGCATGTCTGCTGTTATCCAGAGCTTGGCCTTTAATGTACACCCATAAAGCATACAACGCCCTTTAGAGTGCATTCGTCGTTTAAATTTCAAATTAGTAGTAAAATGTGCATATGGTTATGCACTTAGCCGAGCAAAAATATTTTATATACCCCATCATTCAATTAAATAAATTTTTTTTTTTTAGATATTATATAAAAAAAAAAAATATTATTATAAATTAAATATTTCTTGAATTGATTCATAACGAAAGAGAGAGACAGAAGTAGAACTTGGAAGCATCTAAAATTTGAATTTTAATCAAAATCGTTAGAGCGTGCTGAGAAAATTAAAAAAAAAAAATGTAAAAGTACCTTAGTGTTGTTGCTCTAACAAGAGATATTTTTACTTTCTCTTACCTATGTATATATGTAATATATATATAGAGAGAAAGTATTGGTTTCATGTCAAAAATTCGATGTCGAGATTTTGATGGATCTTCACGTTTTGAGGTCCCCTGAATCCAAAAAAGTGGTTTTCGCGACATGGTCTGTCTGTGGGTGGGTGGGTGGGTGGGTGGGTGTGTGGGTGGTGGGTGGTGTTCAATTTTAAGCATGAAGGAATAGAGCTATGAGGCTGAAATTTTATATTTAAGATAAACACCCCCCGGGACCGGAAAAATAAGCTTTTAATCAAAATCGACCAAAGAGTACTAGTACTTTACTGATTCACTTTTTCAGTTTTTTTCGATTTTCTCAAAATTTGCTCCAACGATTTTTTTTAAAATTCAAAAATCAATTATTTTTTAGATGCTCTTTAAAATGTATATTCTCATTTTGCGATTGAAATCTTCTGAAGACCACTTTACTCTTGTATTTCATAGGGAAGATAGGAGAAATGGTTGCCATGGTAACAAAATATAAATATTTTCCCATACTTATAAATTTTACATCTTGAATTCATATGTTCCGTACTGTCGGGAACTAAATACATGTCGACACAAAAAATCTGGTGTGACAAGCACAGTACACAACTTTTTTTACATTTTGAATTCAATTGTACCCTACTGTCGGAAACTAAATACATGTCGACACAAAAAATCTGGTGTGACAAGCACAGAACACAACTTTCGATTACCGAAGGTAAGAGAAAGTTGTGTGCTGTGCGCCAGTCACACCAGATTTTTTTATAACAATTTAATAAATATAAAATTTAAAAAAAAAGTAATCTTAGGAGTTCTTTCAGAGAACACAAAAAAAGCCATCTATATATATAATTCGCTAATGTCCGTCTAGGGATTTCAGAAAAGTATTATTTTCATCCCGAAATTTTTTTTTTTTGAGTTATTAATTCTTAAAGTTACGATTTTTTCCATAAGAAATGTATAGATTAGAGAAATATTTATGTATTCATTGCATTTATGTATTTTATGAATGTAAACAAATCCTCAAGCAAGCACTCGATTGGAATATAGTAATGAAAAGTTTTTTCAGCCATCGGGGCATGGCGTAGAGGTTAGCGTGCTAGCCTCGTATACCAAACGTCGCGGGTTCGGACCCCAGGCAGTCCGATGATTTTATTTAAGCCAATTGGATACCAAATGGCTTAAATAAGAATGCCTGGACCCCATATATGTATATTTATCAATAACGGATATCGTAAAAAGTCTTATATGGCCTGAGTTGCCGAAAAGACTGTGTGAATGTGTGTGTGAGTGTGAGTGTGAATGAGAAAAAAGTGTGAATGTTTTTAAAATAAAAAAAGTTTTTTCATAATTAAGAAAAGACGAGGCCCTCTGAGCTTGGTATAGGGGTTAGCGTGCTAACCTCGTATACCAAAAGTCACGGGTTCGGACCCCAGGCAGTCCGATGATTTTATTTAAGCCATTTGGATACCAAATAGCTCAAATAAGAGTGCCTGGACCCCCAATAGATATATTAAACATACCAGTATCGTTTAAAGTCTTAAATGGCCTAAGTTGCCGAAAAGACTGTGTGTATGTGTGTGTGAATGAGAAAAAAGTGTGAATGATTTAAAAAAAAAAGACGATGGTCCACCGCAGGCAGGCCTGAGCCAGTTGAGAAGGGGTCCAGGGGGCGTTTCTCATAATTAAGAAAAGGTGAGAGTTCGCCGCAAGCGGGCCCGAATCATCTGGCGGAGGGTTTAGGGGGGGGGGGGGGGAGGGCGCGGCTTGTTTAATAATGATAATATTAAACTGGGTATCTTTATAAAGTGCTCAAATAAATAATTTTAAGATTTCATCTCTTGTCTAAAGATTCGATAGAATTCACATTGTTATTTAATTCCACAATTAAGAAAATTTCTTTCATTTATTTACTCAGCTCAGACTTTTTTATAGGCCTACATGTCTCAAATTTTGTTATTTTTTGAACTTTTATATTTTTACCCCGAAGTACGGTTCATTAAGCTATATTATTAAATTTTACGCGAGTATTTTTCTTTTTGTTGAGAACTAAATAAACTTTGCGAAATTATTTCTAATAAAAGTTTTGTCCGACTGTCCTTGTCCTCTTTTTTTACTCTTAATAAGTTTAGATATTGATACTCCCAAAATAAGAAAGACCTGACAAGAAAAAAATTTCAACTTTTAAAGGGATTTCTATTAAATTAAAGGAAGAAGGTCAGCTATATGTTTTTTGAAGTGAAACTTCTTTACGCACGAACAAATTCGATTTATTCCCTTCAAAGGGTTACGAAAAGCTGCATCCTCTAGACTGGGCCCCTCCTTCAAGACGGAAAGCGAACTGAACCCCTGACCTCTACAACAATTTAATGCTTTACCTCTCTGCTACTAGTTAGAGACAAGCTATATTTTATAGGAAATGTTACAGTACAAAGAGAAGAGGAATATTAATATAAATTAAAAAATCTCGTGTGACTGATTGCACCCTATCAGATTAATAGTTCTAGGACAATAAGCAAAATAAAAAGTTACCTGGGAGAGTAGGTTTTTCACTTCACGATAATAACATTTTCCCCTTATAGTTCATTACATATAATATATTGGTGGGAGATTGGATAGACTGTAATTAGAATTTAATTATAAAATTGAAAAGTTCACTTGACAGTGGCTAGAATTGAACTTTCCCTCAATTCTTGGCCACTGTACTTTGAACATAATTTCTAGTTTAATTAACAGAGGAGGTATTGCAAAGATTTGGGTCATTATTTCAATTAGATATAAAATATTTATGTGAAAAAATTCTTAATTAAATTCAAGTATCTACTAAGGATTAAGTGCCTTGTCATTTTAATTTTAAAATATTTACAAGATTCCCTTTAGAGAGAAAAGAGGATGTATGCGTCTATGTTTGTGTGTAGAAGGAGAGTCGGGTGAAGTTTTGTGTCAAAGCGTACTTTATACAGACAGACAAAGAGACTCTTCCGAGGTAAGGAGCAAAAGCAGCAGACTTAAAGCAAGCAAGAGTAAGCAAACTGCTTTTGCGTGGGAACCCAACCTCTTGCACGTGGCCCTCGTTCAACTATGTGTGAATGTAAGCTCGCTAAATTCGCTCTCATCCTGTCAGAATGTTCGCGAAAGTTTGTCGTCAAGAAGGCGAGAAGCTCGAGTCAAGGTGAGAGTCTTTAGCTTTATGCAATCACATCGAACGATACCCCCTAATTCCGACAAAACTCTCTCACAGCCCCTTTGCCAGGACCGTTATACAAATATATCCGGCATATTATTCAGAATATTAATTGATATAAATGGTCAAAATAACATAAAAGTATGCCTCATAATGAAAAACCTCATATTAGTGTGTGCTGTGCGACCAGTCACACCAGATTTTTTTTTTTTTTAACAACTCGTCAGTCAAAACAGAAAAATATCGTTCAAGGTAAGAAGGAATAATTCCCAAAGAAGAATGCAGCCAAATTTTATTTCATTTAATTTTAATAAAAATTCTTAATCACGTGCTGACGTTTCGGTTTGGGTTTGAACCATCTTCGGAGCTCTGATTTTGTCTTTATGTTTTTATTCAATACATTCAAACTTTTATACTAGTAAAGATAGAGTAAATTAATATAATATAAAATAGATGAATATAATCTCAAAAATATTTTTTGTATAATGGCAGGAAATGGAGCCTAGTACACAGGAGTAAATTTCATCAAAACATATTTTTTGTCACTGATACTAATCGGAACTGACGGAACGGAGACGTGACGTGACTGTGGTGTGTGAATCGACCTTTACAGTCGGGTGATGTGCTCGAGAGTGTAGCCTTGAGCTTAGGCAACCAAAACGCTTAGCTGTCGGAAGTGTTGTCTTAATAGTTCCACTTAATTTTCCTTAAAAAAAAATGATTTTTTTATTTTAAAAATAACCAAATGACCCTATGTGTATGTGCG
>JAKCPI010002913.1:0-102015 GCA_023213315.1 Euborellia annulipes
TTTGGAATAGAAGGTAGGGTCTAAACGGCCTCCGATAATGAAAAATACCTTAAATTAAAAAAAATCTTTTTTTTTGCAAAATATTTTTGCAAGTTCCCCCAGTTCCGTTGTCAACAAATATTTAGATCCGAAAGTAGGGACCGGTACATTAGGTAGAATTTAAGTTATAAAATTTTCGTCATTTCGGCTGTTAAGGCTATTTTGACTTTGAATAAATTTAATTAAATACAAATCTCAATGCCTTCCGGAAGGCGTTCAAAGTCTTTTTTTCGAGGGGCCACCTATCCCGAATTTCGGTACCGCTGGACGTGACTTAACTACATTGATCTTGGTTGCTTCATACTTGACTCGCCGGCTATATAAACAAAGAAAAATATTTAAATTTTGTTACCATGGGGTCCTATCTTTCTTAAGGAGTAGATGAGTAAAGTGACTTCAAACAATTTTGAGAGCAAAATGAGAATATACATTTTAAAGAGGATCTAAAAAATAATTGATTTTTGAATTTTAATCCAAACCGTTAGAGCCAAATTCGAGAAAATCGAAAAAAGTGAAAAAGTACATCAGTTAAAGTACTAGTAAAAATTACAAGTTTATTTTTGCACTTCCAGAAGTGTACCTTACTTAAATATAAAATTTAAACGACGTAGCTCATTTCCCTCATACTTTATTTTGATCTCACTTCAGGGATGACCATTTTTTGGCCTTAGGGGATCTCAAAAGATCCTCAGAGATTTTTGACATTAATCCTATACTTTCTCTCTCTATATATATATTTTAACATATATCGAGGTAAGAGAAAGTAAAAATTAATATTAGAAAGAGAAAAAATAGGCATTTGACATTTTAAACAAATAATTATCTACAATATTGTTCGGATAATGATAATTTTTACGCTTCTAGGCTTCTTTATAACGGATAATTAAACAATAAACAACAAGATAATTGATACTGTACGGGTATAGATAAATTAAATAGTAGTAGAAATATTATCCCCTTAGGTTATCCTCTTTTTTATCGTGTGTGGGAGATGAGCTTAGAGGTAGGTAGGCGGTTGCGTTGCACCTGTGCCCCCTCCCCTCTTTGATTAAGATGATGATGATGATGATGATCCCTCGGGAGCCACAAGCCACGCGCCAACTCCTTCTATAAAAAAACACGATTCTTAACCCTCCTGTTTTTTTTTTTTTATCCCTTTGAGCCAGCCACACGAGCAGGTAAAAAAGCGAACCCTTTTACGCACGCACGCGCTCACTCACTTTTTTTATTATATATCATATAATAATATAACCCCTTTTATCGAATTGGGGTGTTAAAAAAAAAATAAATTTCCCAGAAAAAAGAATGAGTCCCTCCTGAATGGGGAGGCCTATTAACACCCTATTTTTCAATGGATAAACACATTTAATTGAATGACGTAATAATTATTTACGTAATCTGACAACTTTATTTTATTTATATACTACATGTGTGTGTATGTAGAGAGATGTTGTTTGTCCGTTGTTGTAATAGAGAAGGGTTAGAGCCCAAGACCCTTTTTTTCCCCTTTTGTCCCTTTTAAGGTTCAAAAACAAATTAACTTGGGCATTGCCCCTAAAGGGTTGTATTGTTACATGCACTGGCGTGGCGCCACTTTCTTTTTTTTTTTTGACACCCACACACAATGATTTTTCCCTTTCTATTAATTATCTTTGGTCTATACTCATCATCATCATCATCATCATCATCATCTTTTTGACAGAAGAAAAGAAAAAAAACTAAATGCCTGTATTTTAAGATATTATTTTTAAAAGGAAAATATTTTGTTTCCCTAGACCACCCATGGTATTTGCTTAATTTGAGATTCCTGGGGACTCAGTTTTGATTCATTTTACTTTCCCTTTATATATCGGCGGAAACTAAATAAATGTCCACACAAAAAAATCTGGTGTGACAAGCACAGAACACAACTTTCGATTACCGAAGATAAGAGAAAGTTGTGTGCTGTGCAATCAGTCACACCAGATTTTTTAGTTTCTCTTATATACTGTATACATATTAATCTTCTATTTGAATTTCCTAAAGGAATCCCCGAATATTTACCCGAGGTGCTTTCGTGCACGAAGATACACACCTCAAACCCAACCGGTCTCTGGACGTAGCCATCTACTGGCAGCCCGTGAAGTTGCATCATTTTTTATCTCTGATAGCAGGAGAAGGAGTAATTTTGCACCTAATGAGCTAACCCTACATGTAGTTTCTCCCGGTTCCTTTTATATAACTTCTATCCTAGCGAGGATGTCTTTGTTTGAGGAGGGCCATTCATAGCACCGTAGTTATTGTTTGAAATTCCTACAGAATCCTTATTTCAGAAATTTAGGAATCCTTTTTCACAAATTTCTACAAATTTTTTCGAAATTCTCGGAATTTTTAGGTTCCACCCGGTACCTTTTATAATGCTCTTTTATGCTAGACGGGATGTGATGTGAAGGAAAGCAGCCAGGAAGGGAAGCCTCTATTGATTAAACAAACTCCTTTAAACAAGACGTTTCGGTCAAATTTATTCATATTATAATCACACATAGGCAATTTTTGAAGCTATTAGATAACTGAAGCAGGGAGGGTTTAATGCAATTTTGTAGGGGGGGGGGATTCAATTTACAGGAGGGCCTCTCTGAGAGATGAAAATTTTTTAAATAATACCTTTAAATATTAGAACTGTTTTCTCGCAGAGGGATCACCCCCTCCCCCTTTAGTCTGTCCCCGAACTGAAGATGGCTGAATAAATTTTGCCAAACCGTCTTATTTAGAGGAGTTTGTTTAATCAATGGAGGCTTCCTTCCTGGCTGCCATCCTCCAAGTCACATCTCGTCAATTAGTCACAGCCACATTCATCATCAGAGATAATTACAAAAAAATAACCTCCGATTTCCGTCTTCAGCTCACTCTTCACCGATACCGATTTAGTATGTTGTTCACCATGCCTAAAGACGACTTTGCCAAGTTTCAACTCTTCGACCAATTTCCCCTGACGAATTCCTTTTGGGGAACTACCCATCTGACCACCCATGAATTAAGAAAAGCAGAAACAGTCAATGGAAAAATACAATAATGAGTTGGTAATTTGGGTTACTAAACAAAACAATTAAGAAGCAGCTTCAAACCTCCTGTCATGTACCGGTATTTCTTTTAACACTTGGATTTTTCTTGAACGGATTAATACAAAAAGGTTTCGATGGATATCTTCTCCATGAACACCTTTTCTTTTTCATAACATTTAACTTTTTATGGGTCATTTCCTTATTTGTATCCTCATTCAATCCTTTGGTAAATAACATTTTTTTAAAAAAGTTCTTTTGTTCCTTTTCTCTGAATACTTTTTTACTTTCTCTTACCTCTACATATATGTTAAAACATATATATAGAGAGAGAAAGTATTGGATTCATGTCAAAAATTCGATGTCGAGATTTTGATGGATCTTCATCGTTTTGAGGTCCCCTGAATCCAAAAAAGTGGTTTTCGCGACATGGTCTGTCTGTCTGTGTGTGTGTGTGTCAGTGTGTTCAATTTTAAGCATGAAGGAATTGAGCTACGAGGTTAAAATGTTATATTTAAGTTAAACACCCCCGGGACCGTGAAAATAAGCTTTTGATCAAAATCGACCATAAAGTACTAGTACTTTATTGATGTAGTTTTTCAGTTTTTTTCGATTTTCTCAAAATTCGCTCCAACGGTTTTTTTTTAAATTCATAAATCAATTATTTTTTAGATGCTCTTTAAAATGTATATTCTCATTTTGCCATTGAAATCTTCTGAAGACCACTTTACTCTTGTATTTCATAGAAAAGATAGGAGAAATGGTTGCCATGGTAACAAAATATAAATATTTTCCCATACTTATAAATTTTACATCTTGAAATTCGAATGTACCGTACTGTCGGGAACTAAATATATGTCGACACAAAAAATCTGGTGTGACAAGCACAGAACCCAACTTCCGATTATCGATGGTAAGAGAAAGTTGTGTGCTATGCGACCAGTCACACCAAATTTTTTACATTTTAATTTATTTTTACTTCAAGAATAATTATCAACTTACATACCTCAACATAAAAATGGCAGCCATACAACGAACTTTCTATTTTCTACAAAAACCGGCTACTTAGATTACATATTTTAATTTTTTAATTAATTTCATAATTTAGAAAATGGGAAGAATTAACTTGAATGTTTTTTTTTTAAATTAAAAAAAAAAAATTATCGAAAATTTTGTTACAACAAAAGGTCGAGTCGAGATTTTGATGGATATACACGTTTTGAGGTCCACTGAGACCAAAAAATTGGTTTTCGTAAAATGGTTGCGTCTGTCTGTGAACAAAATATCTCAAGAACGAAAAGAGCTAGTATGTTGAAATTTTATATTTAAGTTAGGCACCCCCCTGGGACCTAACATGAAGCTTGTTAACATATTCGGCCAAAAAGTACTGGTACTTTACTGATTCACTTTTTCAGTTTTTTATCGATTTCCTTAAAATACGCCCCAACGATTTTGATTAAAATTCATAAATCAATTAATTTTAAAGATGCTCTTTAAAATGTTTATTCTCATTTTGACCCTTGAAATCATTTCAAGCGCTCTTTACTCTTGTACTGTACCATCTATTGCAATAGCCGGTCTTTAGACTCGAAACTAAAGCCCGGTAGTTAGGCAACCCAAATGGCACTAAACCTTTTCTTAAAAAGCGTCGCTCGACGTCGTTCTGCTTTGAAAATGTTACTTCTCAAATAGACAAGCTGGCATTTGGGCTGCCTACCTATCGGGCTTCAGTCTCAATACCATTACAATAGGGATCGTGCACGAAATATAGAGGCAGCACTATTTCCGAAGTAAGCGCTCTCTAGTGTTCTTTTGCCAAAGATAGTGGATCAAAACATTTATGTGAAAACAACATAAAATATTTTAAAAAAAAGTAGGAAAGAATTTACTGTAGTAAATTCAAAGCGTCCCGCTCTCACTGTGGATTTTCTTGACATTAAACTTTTTAATAGCAAATGAACATGAAAGATAATAAGTTAAAAAAATAAAATAAATTTTTATTTTAGAATTAAAAGAGGTTAAGTTATTTCTCCATATTTAAGAAAAACAAGTGCCTACTTGAGGATTTGCTTGCATTCATAGAATATACAAATGCAAAGAATACATAAATATTTCTCTATACAATTCCTATGAGAGAAATCGTAACTTTAAGAATTAATAACTCAAAAATTTCAGAACATAAGACGGATGTTCAGATTTTTCGTTGTTTATAAAATGAGAACTACAAATTCTCGTATTTTTATTTGGTACCCAGTATTTTGGGTTTTCTCTGAAATTGAAAAATAGTTTTAAGGTTATGTTTTTATTATGAAATAAATGTCATAAATATTAAGAACTTAGTTATGAAAATGAGTTTTGTACGAAGCGTTGAGTTTAATCTAAAAATCCATTTTAATTTCTAATTAATATTGGACTTGAACATAATTTTTTAATGCTTTTATTCACTGTTTACGTTTTGCTATTTTCCATACGGCTGCAAACATGCGAGAGAATTAATAAAATTTCACTTTCACATCCATTCCACGTTTCTGACATGATGTATTATTACAGCCACGGATACAACAATTTTTTCTTGAAGTCAAGGGCGGATACAGGGGGGGTAAAGGGGGCAATTACCCCCCCCCGAGATTCGAAAAAAATACCTTTTTTCGCAAAAAAATTTATTTTTAATGTAAAATTTTTAAAATTAATACTTAAAAATTTGATGTGTATTTATATTCTGGCAAACAAGTACAGAATGCGCTTTTAAATTACCGAAATTAAAAAAAAATAGTGTGCTGTGCGACGAGTCACACCAGATTACCCCCCCCCCCCCCAAGAAACACCTCTGGATCCGCCCTTGCTTGAAGTCGACAATAATTCAATTAATCTCAATTTATTTTATTAAAAATTATTCAAAAATTTTTTAAATTCTCGTTCATCTCCTGTATTAATAAACAGCAATAAGCATTTGGATAATCCTCTAACAAATGGGAGAGATATTTAATACAAGCGCTGATGTGTGAGTATTTTTCCAAAAATCAAGCAAGTTTCTTGGCCATCTGGGAATGCTCGAGTGTGAAGAAGAGAAAAGAGAAGAAGTCCTTCCTCCCTGATGTCCGTTTATTTAGGGTTGGTGTTTGCCAGTCGATCAATCAACATGGATGCACACTCTCCCTTATTTTTTTTCCTCCTCTTCTCCTTATTGATTGGTCATCGAAGAGAGGAGACGCCATTGCATCCATCTCCCACTCGATGGAATGGAGCAGCAGCAGCGTTCCCTTTGTCGGTCCATTCATTAAGAAGGAAGGTGTGAGAGTT
The DNA here is from genome assembly GCA_023213315.1 of Euborellia annulipes. NCBI lineage: Eukaryota > Metazoa > Arthropoda > Insecta > Dermaptera > Anisolabididae > Euborellia > Euborellia annulipes. Next base: position 6,378 of record JAKCPI010002913.1, read on the forward strand.
TTAATTAACAAACCCGTCGGTCATTCACCTCCATCTTCTTCTTTTCATTTATCATTTTTTTTTCTTTTTCTTCTTCCACTTTAAACTTATAATATTATTAACAAAAGGAATTTCGCACAACAAAGAGAAGGAAATGGTGTAAATCGGAGTGGGAATATTTTCTTTCTTTGAACAAGGGATTTTGTTTTTTTTTTTTTTTAATAAAATTTGCCAATTCCTAATTTAAACTCAGAAACCAGATGACCATTAATAATTAAAAAGAATAAAGAAACAGATCTAATATTAGAAGTTTTTTTTTTTTTTTTTTGAGGTTCTGGTTTTTGTTTCCCAAACCATTTTATTAATAATGCTTGTAGAATTTTACGAGAAATTTCTATAACGTTCTATCAAGTCTTCCATGAGACATGGAAATAATAAAAAATAATTAAAATCTCTTTCATTCGATAAATATAAAAATCTGGTGTGACTGACGCACAGCACACAACTTTCTCTTACGGAAGGGTGCAACGTGCTGGTCTCTTTGTGTCGAGATATATTTAATTTTCCATAGCACCTTAGTTCCAAACCTGCATTTTAAATATTGTCTGCTTGAAATAAACTATGATTATTTTGATGATGAAGATACCCAGATAGCACAGTACGTCTTATGTACGTACATAAGACGAATTGTGGTCTTATGTACGTACATAAGACGTACTGTGCTATCTGGGTAGGGGCAGCCTGGTGGATATTATTGAGAAGGATGAATAAATAAAATCCGGAGCTGATGATCAGGCAATTTTATTTGGGTTAATTCCGTCCGCTATAAGTCGACGTTTCGGGGCCAAAACGGCTCCTTCTTCAGGACCATGCCGTGTCAACAAGACAATTTTGTCATAAAAGCTGTGATTAATCTCGCTTGAGGACATGTGGCAAAGGCAATGGTGCCAAACGAAGAATGATGATTTCAAATCATCACAGACTTTTTGTGTCGACACATATTTAGTTTCCGACTGTAAGGTGTACATCTAGTTCAGTATTAAAAACAAAAAGTTCATAATTGACAAACCTGGTCTGTAGGACATCGATTTCGATTTTTTTTTTTTTTGAGAATCCTGCCAAATAGTTGATATTTTGTTTTAAACTTCCAAAACTGAATTTTGTCTACCTAATCATATAGGCCTAATCAGAAGTTCCCACCCACTGGTACTTCAGCAATTCTCCCTCTCTTCCAGCCACGCTTCTTATTGTTCTCGAAAGTTTCCTCGTTCCATTGTAAATTATAGATAATTGGACCCTGTTACGCATTAGTGTGTCAAGCGCCATCTACCGAGTTTTGAGAAAATTAACATTAAAGTTTTTTGTTTAAATTGGATTATATATAATTTTTTTTGTCAATTGTGCAAGTAACATTAAATATAAATTTTTTTAGGACATATTTCATAAATAATACTATTAATTATAGCATTTGAAACAATATTCCGTGCTTAACTCAATTTTTAATTTTTTTTTTTTTTTTGGCGTTTGACACACTAATGCGTAACAGGGTCCAATTATGAGTTCTCTTTTATTTTTTACAATTACCTAACAATTTTAATGATCACTTAACCCCTTGAGGAAGGACCCGAGGGGTCTTCGAAACGTTGGAAGCTATCACTTCTTGCATTGTCTAAAGACCCCACTCACGCTTGCATTTTCTTTGATAATAAATGGACCAAATCATCTTCAAAATAAATATTAATTTTTAAAAGAGTCTAGAACACTTGCTAGTTTTTTTTTTTTAACATGAAGACAGAGAGTGTTGAGTGGGGTGTAGAAGAGGAGTTTCTAAGAAAAAATGGGAGATGTTGATTTTGGAAAATGCAACCATCCTCCCTCAGGGATCAGATGCTTCAACAGCCATCCAGCATCCCGGAAGTCCTCTCTCTCTTCTCTGGCCCTTCTTTCTCTTAAAATATTCAAAATACTTCAAGTTAATCATTACAAAAAATATAGCAAATTTAAAATGGTTGTAGAATTCAATGATAAATAGAAAATACTAGTACTTTACTGAAGTACTTTTTCAGTTTTTTTCGATTTCCTCAAAATTGGCTCTAACGATTTGGATTAAAGTTCAAAAATCACTTATTTTTTAGATCCTCTTTAAAATGTATATTCTCATTTTGCCCTAAAAATTGTTTGAAGCCTACATTACTGATGTAGTATTTCAGATTCCTTAAATAAGAATGCCTCAAGGGCGGATACAAGGGGGAGGGGGGTAAAAGGGTAATTACCCCCCCCCCTCTAGGGGATTTGCATGTTAATTTCGATTCACAAGGAGGGGTCCCCTTTGGAACTTTTACACATTTAAAAAAATGTTTTCCAATTCTTATGAAATTTTGTATTTATTTAGGAATCTCTATTTTGTATAAAATATCCAAATAGGAGATTAAAATTTTGAAATATCACCAGAGTTTATTTCAAGCAGTCAACTAGCCCTCGGGCTTGGCGTAGTTGGTAGCGCGTCTGCCTTGTATACCAAGGGTCGAGGGTTTTTTTCTCCCTTCTCTCCCCGTTTTTGGGGGGCCCCCCCCCCCCCCTTATAAAATAAAATATATTTAAAAAAAAAAAATAAAAAAAAAAAAAAAAAAAAAAAAAAAAAAAAAAAAAAAAAAAAAAAGGGTCGAGGGTTCGGATCCCAGGCAGTCCGATGATTTTGTTTGGATACCAAATAGCTTAAATAAGAATGCCTGGACTCCCAATACGACTATATAAAATTTATTTCATATATAAGGTAAGAGAAAGTAAAAAAGTGTGAGTGTTAAAAAAAAAGCAGTCAACTAAAGTGCTATGGGAAACTAAATATATCTCGACACAAAAAATTCTGGTGCAACCAATCACACCAGATTTTTTAAGTCATTTCGGCATCTTAGGCTATATAAAGTAGTCTTTAAAAATACTCAAGAAGAAAAGGTTCCAAAATATAAATATTTTCCTCTGTTTGTTTATAAATATGACCTCTTGGTTTCTAATTTACTATCCGAAACTAAATATAACGCACACAAAAAATCTGGTGTGACAGCTCCTCACACAACTTTCGATTACCGTCCGGTTAGTTTTTATATTGATGGATAAATATTTTTTTGCAAAAAAAGAAAAAAAAAAGGGAATTGCAAGATGTCGAGTGGTTGTTGATGGCTGCTGTTGATTTAGGCAGGCTGGCAGGCAGGAGGTCAACATTTTCAGACTCGCCAGTAGCCTCCCCTCTCCCTCTTGATAATGAGTAATGGCGACGGCGACGACGACGAAGGACGAGGACGACGGCCACTGCCAACCAACCATCTCTCTGGACCTTCCGCAACGGCGCGCAAAAAGTACAAAAGGGAAACGAACGAATGAACCAAAAGCAAAAGCAGCAACCCTCTTTCTCTCTCTCTTCACCCCCCCCTCTCCACCCCTCTCCACCCTCTCTCTCTACCGAATGTCCATTGTATCCTTCTCTTATATTTTTCCCCTTTTTTTGGAAAAAAAAGAACCTATTCAATATGCGTAGCAAATTTATTTTTATATCAGATTATATATCTACATACTGTATACTAGTGTAGATAAATCATGACTAGAAAACGTTCGTTATGCTCTGTTTATGATATAAATCAAAAAATATGTTAAAAAAAAAGAATTTTTGTCCCTTTTTTTGGTTATGCTTTAATTTCACTGACCATAATTAGGCCTGTCCAATATGTAGCCATTGTTATTAATACAATGACTTTTCTTTTACACTTACCCAAAGCGTTATGTATAGGAAAGTCGTTTAGCCGAGATTTCTATTTGAAGTCGTGTACTAAAAGGAAAGGAAAGAAAATGAAGCTTTTCGGACCAATTGGAGGGAAGGGGCGGGATTTGGGGGGGGGGGGGGGGCAGTTCCCCCGGGGGGGAAATAGGGGGGGGAAAAAAAAAAAAAAAATTAAAAAAAAAAAAAAAAATTATTATAAATTTTTTTAATAAATTTTAAGGAGGGGAAAAAAAAAAAAAACTTTCCCTTAAAAAAAAAAACTTTTTGCTCTCTGGATGGAAAAATGGAACACAAGCGACATTTCGATCCTTTGTTCGGAACATCTTTTTAAATGAAAAAAAAATTAATAGATCTTTTCTCATGTGGCATAAGATGCCGGGAACTCATTTTTTATCATGATAATTTGTAGGCGGGGATACAAGGGGAGGGGATACAGGAGGTAATTACCCCCCCCCCCCCCCCCGAGATTTGAGAAAAATATTTTTTTTGGGAAAAGAATTTTATTTTCAATATAAAATTTTACAAATTAATACTTAAAAATTTGATTTGTATATATAATATATATATTTTTTAAACCCCTTTCGGCTACAGAGGCCATTTAGGGGTTATATCTTTATTTATATAATTTTAAATACAAGTACCGATGGCTACCAGTGGGCGTTCCACACGCTGATTGCTCGGGGTCACCAATCCCGAGCTTTCGCCCCGCTTGGCACTTAACCGCAACGATTGTGGTGACTGTTGTTTTTCTCCGCTGCCAGGCCCCCCCCCCCCCCCCCCCGATTTATATATATATATATATGCATGTACAGAATGCACCTTTAAATTAGCGAAAATAAGAAAAGATTGTATGCTGTGCGACTAGTCACACCAGATTACCCCCCCCCGCCCGCGAAACACCTCTGGATCCGCCACTGCTTGTAGGCCATAGTCTTTTAATATTAAAATTACTGTATTTGTATAGAGTCAAATCATATAACTTTTGGAATAATACACTGGATGCTGGCCCAATTTTTTGCTCAGGGGCCCTTGTGGGTACGTGGATGGCGACCACGAGCTACCCGAGCTGGGACTGGCAGTCCTTCTATTCTTTGCATGTCAGTCTCTTCCTTCCTCTTTTCAACAGGCCGGCCTGTTCTATTCCTTCCTGGTCGTAAAAAAAAACCCATGAACCGCCGACCCCTTTATTTTCGCCGACCCAGCACCCCGGGAATATTCAGGCGAGGAAAGATGAAGAAGAATATGTTGGCCCAATTTTATTTTCATTTTTTAGTAGGTGAAAGTAAAAACTTAACCCTCCCAGGGGTTGTGCTTAGTTACATCTGAGTTTTTAATAAGTATATAATATTAATAAAGCATTTTAATAATCAAAATGTTATTTCATTGGCACTCGAAACGTCGACAAAAATATAGGCTTTTATTTTATTTTTCGCCTTGGCTGCCCATATACCACATCCTCAAGTTATTCATTGTATTTTATGTGAACGATATTCTGATAATAAATAATTATAATGTCGTTCAGCAAACATAGAAGGATTCAAATTTCAAGTTATTAAATATAGAAATGATATTATAAACTTTTAACTTTTTCCAAGTCCTGAGGAGAACCTCCACCTGTGACCGAAATGTCATTTGGAAAATTTGTTGTCTCTATTCTGATTGCCTATTTGATTACGTCAGCCATCGTCTACTATTCAGACTAGACTATCAATTCTTGTTATTCAAAATTTACACAGTGAGTGGACAGTGCCGGAACTAGGAGATTTTTTGAGGGGGGGGAGCAAAATTTAATTTGCCGGGCCCCCTCCTTAAAATTTTCTACTCAAAATTCATATCATTTTACCTTTTTTTAGTAAAACTTTCTTTTTAATTGCCGCCCCCCTGATATCTGCCGCCCGGGGACACGCGCCCACTCCCCCCCTAGATCCGGCCCATGGTGAGGGACAATATTAAGTCCCACCCATGCGTTTTCTACTTATGATTATTTCATTGTTTTTATAAAAGTAAATTTATTGGAAATTTTCTAGGTGTGAACCAAGAAAGTTTTCATTAAAAAATATAAAATATTTTTTTTGAAAAACAATGAAATAATCAAAAGTAGAAAACGCATGGATGGGACTTAATATTGTCTCTCAATGTACTATGCATTATTTTAAACAAAATTTATTTTATTTATTTATTTAATATTTTTTGATATCAGAGATGATTTTTGAGTTATATTTTATAAATATAATATATTTATATTTTAATTGAATCATTCTTTACAGTCAATAATATTAATATACCAGGGATAGCAGAAAACTTATATTGAATAAACATAATCAAATTTGAATTAACCACTCAATTAAAAAAGAATAAATAAATAATCAAAGAATATACACAAATATTCTTTTTTTTTTCTTTATCCCAAATATTCTTAAAATAAAAAAAATAAAATTAAAACAATAATAATAAACAAAACCCTTAAAATAAAATGTAAAAAAATATTCGAGTTTGAATTGAATAGTTGTCATGAGCCACGCAGTGCCCCTCGCTCGCCTGCCTCCTGCCGCCTTCTCAGCTGTCATCTCGTCAACGTGTCTGTCGTTTTGATGCTCATCTTCGGTTGTTTCTCCGCTCGTGTGTGCTAATAATTGTGAAAATGTATATTTAATTAGTGTCAGTGATTAAGTGTTTTCGTTTTTAATATGTGACAGATCATCTTTGGAGTGAACGAGTTCTTCTAGCATATTCACTCAGGTAGATAAAATATTTTATTTTTTTTAATTCCCACTTATTTAATATCAAATTATTTTATTTTAACTAAAATTGATCATTTTATGGGTTTATTAGTTTTCTGATACACTCTAAATGTGTATTTGAACGACTGAAATGGAGTTGATAATTTTAATTCATGATTTAATTTATTCATCTAATATTTTTTCCAAATTAATTCAGTTTAGGGTTTGATTTAAATAATCCTTTTGGATTATTAAAATTTGAAATGTCATTTAATTGATGTTGTTATTAGATAAATCAATTTATGCTTTTCTTTTCTATATTTAATCATTACATTCTTTTTGACATTTCTAACATCATCAAAATATTAATATCATAAAATAATCAATAATTTCTTTAACATGACAATTCCTGCGGTGTAATTATCATTCTATTTAATTACTGAAGGACTTGAGGATGTCAAAATTGACTCTTTGGTGATTGTGAGTAAATGTTTGTATAAATTAAAAGATTTATTTTTTAATTTGTCGGCCAATGTTCACTTTGGTCCATTCCTAATAGGATCATCAACAGAACCTTTTATATTTTAGGCCGTGATGATTCTGTGTAGTAAACTCAGTAATAAAACAATTTAATAAATAAATATATATATATATATACATTTACTCACTACCAGCTACTAGTCAGCTGTGACATCCTGAACTCCTTCATCACAATTCAAGCTCCGTTTTCAAAACATTTTATAAAGGGATTCTTGATTAATTCAAGGTATTAAACAGTTGATGGCCGTGAATCACCCGAAACGTCAATATATTATGTTTTAAGAGTATATTTTTAATAAATAAATGGGATGAGCTTACAGATGATCATATATAATGTATATAAAATAATCATAAATATTTTGTTCACTTGATTTATTATTTTTAATTTTTATTTTATTTTTTTAAATTAATTCCCTTTTAGTGATTGATATAAAAATAAACCTACCTAATAAGAGTATTTAAAATTGAGATGTCAATAGATGTGATAGATGGGATTTGTCCTTTTCTTTTCTGTATCTAATCATAGGCAGCCTAAACGATGGCATTTAATTAAATATAGACTAATGAAATATTTTTAAATTAAACTGGTGTGTCTAAGCACAAATCTTTCGCAAATTTCACAAATTTTTTTGTGTCCACATATTTTTTTCCTTTTGATAGTAGTATAATCATCACGGATACCAGTACAGTGAGAGTCAATATTAAGTCCCATCCATGCTTTTTCTACATGTGATTATTTCATTGTTTTTATAAAAGAAGTTGAAAATATTTATTAGAAATTTTCTAGGTTTAAACCATGAAAGTTTCCATTAAAAAATATATATAATATTTTTTTTTTAAAACAATGAAATAATCACAAGTAGAAAACGCATGGATGGGACTTAATATTGTCCCTCACTGTACGTTTTACTTTTACTACTTATAAATGTAATATATGGTGAGAAGGTTTTGCTATTATGTCAAAAATTTGATCCTGAGATTCCTGGAGGGTTTTGAGTTCTCCTGAGTCCAAAAAACGTTTTCGCAAATTGACTGTGTGTCTGTCTACCTGTGTGTGATGATTTCATGCATGAAGGAAATGAGCTACGATGTTGAAATTTTATATTTAAGTTAGATACCCACCTGAGGCGTGACAGGAAGCTTTTGAACATAATCGGCCAAAAAAGTACTAGTACTTTACTGATGTTTTTTTTTTTTCGAATTTTTCAAAATTGCCTCTAACGATTTTGATAAAAATTCATAAATCAACTATTTTTTAGATGCTCATATAAATATTTTTCTATGTTTATAAAAGTCACCATAATCGTTCGGTTTAAGTGATGCCAAGCTCGGGATTGGTGACCCCGAGCAATCAGCGTGTTGAACGCCCCCCGGGAGCCATCGATAATATGTATTTAACCATTTTGATAATAAAGTTATACCCCTAATGGCCTCAGTAGCGGAAAAGGGTTAAAAAAAATAAATTTTATTTAATGTAGGGCCTACTGACGAAAATTAAATATATGACGACACAACAAATCTGGTGTGACAAGCACAGAACACAACGGTCGATTGCCGAGGATAAGAGTGCTGTGTGACAAATCACACCAGATTTTTATTTCGTTTGAGATCTAAATTAAATGGAAGCCAATAGAATTTAGAAATACTTTCTGTGCATCGCTTGGAATAAGAAGCGATCACAAGAGGCGAGTCCTCTAGCTCTGCACTACCGCCCTGGACAGTTTTTAAAATTTTATATTTCTAATAATTGAATCAAGTCTTCTTCCGATTGGTGCTTTGTTTTAGGAAAATCTCGAGACATTTTTATTTTTTAATTTCTTGCCAACTAATGACAAATTAAATATTATTTTTTCAAAATTAATTTGTCAGAAAATTTTGTTTTTCTTTTTCAAGTAATTATTTAATAACAAACAAACAGAAGGAAGGAAGGTAGTGGAAGCAAAAAATAAAAGTATTTATTTCTATTGACTCAGCACTTGTATTAGTCAACAGGGGGACAACAAACATACACAGACACTTGAATGACGTCGCCTGGCTGCACTGCGTCTTTGCAATCTCTCTCACTCTCCTCTCCCTTGACAGATGGTTTCGAATTATAGTATTATAATCTTAATGCATTCTCTTTCGCATCCAATTACTCGAATTTATAGTTGATTTTCCCTCCTAATAATGGTCAAAAAATATCACTAAAGGCAGCAATGCTCCAAGATGGAATCTCTTGAGTTTGTAATTACAAGCTTTTACCTTTTGTTCGGAGGAGTAGTGACTGTGAGATGTATAGATGGATAATAATGGGCAGGAGCAGCCAATAAATAGACTCTATGTCCAGGTTCCAATCACCGGGGACATTTCGGTTCTTTTTATTTCGGCGGGCTTTCCGCCTAGCCAGGGGGACTGTGTCCCCTGGACCCAGTGGCGGATTAAGGTGCGCGTCTCGGAAAACCGTTAAAACACGATTGACTCGAGGCGGCACCAGACGGCGTTAGTGTTCCCCCATTGGAAAACAAGGGACTTTTTCCATTTCATTCTAGACTTTCCAGCTAATTAATTAAAGGCAATAAATTAATTATTTTTTAACACAATGATTACTAATTTAATTATCTACAACTTATAGAGCTCCTTTTTTTAAATATCTTTTATTTAGTGCGATTAATCTAAAAAAAAAAATTTTTTTTCGAAAATCAAAAAAAAAAGGGCTTCTATTGGGATCTATGGGAGAGGCGTGGCTTCACCTGGTGGCAAAAAATGAACTAACGATTGTAGGATTGAATGGCTGAGCTGATACGCAAGTACTCGTGTTTTATGAGACAAAAAGTTTAATTAAAAATAAAAAATGGGTGTGGCGATACAGGAAATTTGTAGGTTTTCTTCTGCCACACTTACTAATAGAAATTTTATTTGTGGAGACAATATTATTGATCCTGGTCATGTTTTAAAGTGAGTAATAGTAATGAAAGTTTCAATGACAGACCAAATTCTTGCTTTCTGTTTACAAACAACAAGTTTACGAGAAGAATTTCATGAAATAAATGATCAAATTTTATAATAATAATAACAATTGGGATGGATGCTCGTATAAGGCTGGATTAGGAAGTACCTGCAAGCACATTTGGGGCTGTACTTTTATTCTGTAACCGCTATTTATATGATATCTGATATGATGTTAGCCAAAAAGTGTTTGAAATATTTTATTGTAATAATAAATACAAGATAATTAAATGATAAATTAACTAAAAAATTAATACCGGTAATTAAATATAAAATTAATAATTTTTTTTGTACTTACAAAAATAATTTAGAAGATTCAAAAAATATCACGTGTACAGACAAAAAATGTGTGTGGAGTGCACCACATAAATCAGCTCTTAAAAAAATACGATATGAGAGGCCTTTGCTCGAGCACAATTGTTTTGGAGAAAAACAAGAAAAAGATAGAGGCAAAAATTAAAAAGAAGGCTTCTAAATCTGATAGATTGATTCTTCTACAATAAAATTATTTATAATTTTCACTATACTGTCTTTTTTTTTGGAAAAGAATGAAATCGAACTGTTTCATGCTTAGATGCATGACTTTTACACCCGTAAACACAAAGTAGATACACATTGCTTTTATTTTTATAAGGAGAAAATTTCATATTTGTGAATATATTAGTGTATGTATGTATTATTTATTAATCTAACAATAATGTTTACTCGTGGGTTATAACTTTTTTTTTAAATAATACAATTATATCAGATGTTTAAATGTTCTTGTCCCTTATATCACGTTAAACGTATGAAGGTTTATCCTACAATCGCTAGTTCGACTTTAAGCCACCAGGTAGCGTATTGAAATGCTAAAGATCCCAATAAGTTGTAGATATTTTAAATAGCTTTAATTTAAAAAAAATTTGAGGTCGATAGCTTCAAAATTGTGGCCGCTGGAAAGTCCCAAAATTAGCACCCCGAGACGCGCACCTTAATGAAATTTTGTCGGGGAGGGCGGTTTTTTTTTTTTTTTTTTATTTAAGGACTTTGTCGGCATCTATGGCTATTTAGACCCCTTTCCTATTTATTTAAATTGATTGTTAACAAATTCAATTGAAATTAAAGAGCGGAAATCATAATTTCTTTAGATTACTAGTTTTTATAACGTTTTGAATTTCTTCTCGGGGGGGGGGGGCGCTCGCCCCCCTTTAATCCGCCCCTGCCTGGACCCCCTTGCTCGCCTCCAGCGGACAAGTTTATTTCCAATTAGGGATATTTCTTGTTGCAATGATGTAAGTGTTAGATGTTAAGGAACGATCTTGAATTCAAGCGAGGCGAGGCGAGGCTACTGACTGGGCATGGCACAAAAGGGTCTATTTATGACTGTTTGAAGTGTCAGTCGTATGCGTCCTCTCTTCGTTTTTCAACTAACTGCTGCATAGCCCCGCCCGGGCGCGCCCCCAGCCCATAGTGTCAGAAAGCTCTTTCACAGAGCAACTACCTGTCTCTCTAATTTCCTAGCCAACTTGCCTATTTTGTGTTCCCAAATTGAAGAAATTTGATTATAATTAATTTTCCAAAATATTTAAGAGATTCAAATTATTACTTCGTTACTCCCTGGTCCATGTACAGTGAGGGACAGTATTAAGTCCCACCCATGCGTTTTCTACTTGTGATTATTTCATTGTTTAAAAAAATATATATATATATATTTTAATGGAAACTTTCATGGTTTAAACCTAGAAAATTTCTAATAAATATTTCCATTTTCTTTTGTAAAAACAATGAAATAATCACAAGTAGAAAACGCATGGGTGAGACTTAATATTGACTCTCACTGTTCTATATGTTTTATAATATTAATAATAGTGAAGTAATGGCTGTATTATCGAAAAATATGAGCAGGAATGAAATCAGACAAAAAATTTAAGTTAATCTTTATCTACCGTAATTTTTTACTTTCTCTTACCTATGTATATATGTAATATATATATAGAGAGAAAGTATTGGTTTCATGTCAAAAATTCGATGTCGAGATTTTGATGGATCTTCACGTTTTGAGGTTCCCTGAATCCAAAAAAGTGGTTTTCGCGACATGGTCTGTCTGTGTGTGGGTGGGTGGGTGGGTGGGTGTGTGTGTGGGTGGGTGTGTGTGTGTGTGTTCAATTTTAAGCATGAAGGAATTGAGCTAGGAGGTTGAAATTTTATATTTAAGTTAAACACCCCCCGGGACCGGAAAAATAAGCTTTTAATCAAAATCGGCCAAAGAGTACTAGTACTTTACTGATGTACTTTTTCAGTTTTTTTCGATTTTCTCAAAATTCGCTCTAACGATTTTGATTAAAATTCAAAAATCAATTATTTTTTAGATGCTCTTTCAACTGTATATTCTCGTTTTGCCCTCAAAATTGTTTGAAGCACACTTTACTCTTGTGCTTCATAGGAAAGATAGGAGAAATGGTTGCCATGGTAACAAAATATAAATATTTTCCCATACTTATAAATTTTACATCTGAATTCAAATATTCCATACTGCCGGGAACTAAATACATGTCGACACAAAAAATCTGGTGTGACAAGCACAGTGCACAACTTTCGATTACCGAAGGTAAGAGAAAGTTGTGTGCTGTGCGCCAGTCACACCAGATTTTTTTATTACAATCGTCGACGTTCCGGATGGGGTCTCGGGTGGCTTAAATAAAATCATCGGACTGCTTGGAATCCGAACCCGCGACTCTTTGTATAGAAGTTCGGCGTGCTATTAGCTACACCAAGCCCGAGGACTCTTTGACCTTTTATTTAAAACTAAAATAGGAAAGTATTAAGATGACGAAAAAAAACATTACCTCCTCCTCCTCCCTTGGTTGAATGTTTACAATGTCAATATTGATAACTTCAAGTGGGTATTTGGGGCTCTCGTTACTGAGGCAGCCATTTTGAAAGGGTTGGGAACGTCCTCTGATTGGTCGATGTTTTAATGGCTTATCCTTTTATATTTAGTAAAGAATGAAAGGGTGCATTTGATGCATGCGCAAAGCAAATGATTAAATATAGCCAACCCTTTATATCCCTGTGGACCAATGGCAGCGGCGGAGAGAGTGAATGAGTCATCATTGCTTGATAAGCAATAAGGGCTGAACGAAGCAAAGGGGACCGACCGACCAGGCCATTAAAGCCAGTTGCAATTTGCATTGATGGTGGCGGCCATCTTGCTTCCCTTTGGGGTCACTCGTTACGTCATAATAGGCAAATGATAGAGGAGGGCTAAAAGGGCCGTTTCAGCCAAGCTAAAAATTTTCAATGGACCCTGGAATAATAATAAAGCCCTTTTTTTCTATTCATTTTTATTCAAGTCTCCAATTTCATGCAATTCCTTTTTTTTTATAGGAAAAAAGAACAATATGGTAGTGCTGGTTGTTAATTTTCTAACGTATTTTTTTTCTTTTTTTTTGCGATTTCCGTTTATTTTAATAAAAGAAAATATTTATTAATTAAATCTAGATAGTTTAGATAGGTTAGAGCTGTAGGTTGTATATACATGCTCCAAAATTTTATCATAAAAATTTAATTTGACAACAGGCTTTTTTGACATATATCTAAATATTCAAGGGGCCTAATAATCAGGAACGACTTTTCAGGTTTTGATTGGGATTAGGGGCGAAACAAAATTACAAATCTACTAGGAACAAACCCGCCTTAGGCGAGGCTATTTGCACCCTTTAAATTTCCAGAAACTATAGTAACTCTACCATGGGCGTACCCAGGATCAAATCTAGGGGGGGGCATGGTCAGATCATGGCCGTGCAGGGGGGGAGATCATGGTCGTCCACATTGTGACATAGCTATTTTTTATATAAAGGGGAAAAGCCTTTCGAATTAAAGGCCTAAAAACCCTCGAGTCCTAACAACAAAATCATTCCCCGTCGTCATCCACCAATTTTGTTTCGTTTCATCACTTTATAAAAATTTAATTTTTTTTTTTTGCTTCTAGGGGGGCGGGGGGCAGCTGACCCCCTGCCCCTCGCTGGGTACGCCCATGAACTCTACTCTTTTGTGAAGTTTCAAATAACAGAGCGGAATTCCGAATTTTTTACATTTGACTCATTCATATTTTTTTGTGCTAGAAAAAAAACTTTGGGTCAATTGAACTGACAAAAGTCTGGTGTGACAAGCACAGCACAAAACTCTCTCATACCTTTGGTTGTGTTCTGTGCTTGTCACACCAGATTTTTGGGGGTCGATATATATATATAATTTCCGCCGATATATTAAAATTCAAGATGTAAAATTTTTTTTTTTTTTTTAAACATTCACACTTTTTTCTCACTCACACTCACATTCACACATTCTTTTTGGAAACTTAGGCCATTTAAGACCTTTAACGATATTCGTATTTATCTCTACCAATATAAATGACCGTAATTGATTTTTGAATTTTAATCAAAATCGTTAGAGCGAATTTTGAGAAAATCGAAAAAAAAAAAACTGAAAAACTGTCCAGGGGCCCCCGACTTGTGGGTACGTGGATGGCGTCCACGAGCTGGGACTGACACTCCTTCTGTCCCTTCCTTCTATATTTTCAACAGGCGTCAGACCCTGCGACGGGCTGGCCTGTTCTATTTCTTCCAGTCGTAAAAAACCCATTCCGCAGACCCCTTTCCTTCCGACCCCGCATTAAGGCGGGATTAAAGCGAAAATAGAAGAAGAATAAGAAAAAAACTGAAAAAGTACATCAGCAAAGTATTAATACTTCTTGACTGATTTTGTTCAAAAGCTTATTTTCACGCCTCAGGAGTGTGCCTATCTTGAATATAAAATTTCAACCTCGTAGCTTTTTTCGTTTTTGAGATATAATGTTCAGACCATGCTGCGAAAACCACTTTTTTGGGCTGATAGGGACTTCAAAACGTGTATATCCACCAAAATCTCGAATTTTTGACATGAATACAATACTTTCTTTATATATTTACATATATAGGGTAGGAGAAACTAAAAATAAGCAGTTGATATTAATATCACGAGTTAAATAACCTTGAAACTATTTATTTCCTGTTTGAAAAAAAACTGAAAATTGAAATCCCTTCCTCCTTCCAAATATGCGGAAAAATGTGAATTTTTTTTATAGCATAGTCATTGATAAAAAAAAAAAAGACTTGGTGTGTCCCTAAGTTGATGAGAGAAGAGACCTTAGAGGAGGGTTCAGACTCCGCGTGTGTTATTTATATTTTTTAATTTTTTACGTGGCGCGTGCCTCTCTCTCTCTCTCATTCTAATAGTGAGAGGGTTTTTTTTTTTTTTTTAAGAGAAATGAATGACTTATAGGCAAATGCAGCCGGCTTAGGGGAAAAAAAAAACTCACTCGCGTGCTCAACTCCCCACACGCCCTGTCTATATAAAAGAAAAATCTTTTTAGGTCGACAATCAGGTAAAAAGTGGAATAAATTAATAAATATATTCTAAATCGATGACAAGCTGGTTAAAAATGTTTTTGCATCTGTCCCATTTGGTTGTAGCCAACCATCGCAAACAGAAAAAAAAAAATTAAATTCCATTCTTTAGCTGAGTTTTAGAATTTTTTTTTTCTTTGCCCACTGGTCCGTTTTTTTTTGACCCCTCATATTGAATAATAGGACTTTGGCCACGCGATGGCTGCCGGCTGATGCTTAAAAAAATGTTGTATTGTAACATCAAAAATAAACTGCTGTCAACATCATAGAACCAACAAAATTTGAATTGCCCAAGTCTATTTAAGAGATAACTCTTTTTAGAAAAATTTTTTTTTTCTTCTATTAAATTCCTCCCTCTGGGTGGAGATAACGAAAACTTTGTTTGGATACCTAAAAAAAAAAAGCAAAAATTTCTCTATTGGTTTTTACTTAATGATAAGCGCCATCGAACGGAAGTAAACGTTTTAAGAACCCCCTTCAAAAAAAGGTGGTTAGATAAAAACCTGTCTTTAAATGTTTGTTCGAAATATCTCAAAAATTCATCAAAATTGACATTTCATCAAAAAATATGTCGGCGCTAGTGCTTAGTCGGATATTCTTTTCGTTTTTTCTCTGTTCCTTGTCCCCTTAATGCATATCAATTACTTAAAAGCCAATATAGTTTATATGAAAATATAAAATTCCGCTGCGCATGTGCAAATAGTTAGATCACATCTATTTCTAATGTACTGAGGCGAGGCAAACTTTTCCTCTGAATACAAACTCACAGAAATTTAATAAAAGAAATAAGGAGCCAGCCAGAAACAAATATATCATTTATTTAGACCCGGGATGGCAACAAATTTAGAAATAACAAGGCCGCCTTCGGAGGGCTTTTCCACTTGCCAGGGGACTGAGCCCCTGGACCCCCTTGCCGCCTTGGGCGAGCAAATGCAAAATTTTAAAGTTTTAAATTTCCCTCACTCGCTCCACTTCCTCTCACTCTGACCAATCAGCGAGGAAACAGGCGGATATATCGGAAGTGAGTGGCTAGCACTTTATATATAGTAATGATATTCCTGTCGGACATGCACCTAATTTTTTACTTTTTGTTTATGTAATCTTCTTTTAGTGATATGTACAGTGAGGGCCACATATTAAGTCCCCACCTATGCAGTTTAGGCCTTATGATTATGTTCAATAGTGTAATATTTATAATGACGAAAATGTAAAACTGTATTGGAAATTTTCTAGGTTTGAACCAGATGATTTAGTTTCCATTTCAAAATTTATAATTTATTTCAACAACAATGAAATAATCACAAGCTCTAGAAAACGCATGGGTGGGACTTAATATTGTCCCTCACTGTACAATAAAATTAACATTTATGTTCATTTAAACTCCCCGGGGAGTGAACATGGCTCCTCCCGGCGGGTAGGCCACCCCTCACTTGTTAGACTCTTTCGACTTTTCAGCCGATTCTTCTGGTCTTTTATGAGCAGCGAACTTAGTCTATTGCATTGGCGTCTCCTGACTTGAAAAAGGAAATCGTCTGACTCAAGAATGAAAATTTCAATATATTCATTATCTGTTCACAAGAATCGACCGAAACGTCGATTCTAAATAAAGCAATTTTTTGTTTTAGGTCTTTTTCGGCTTCCTTTATTTCAATTGATTGATACAATTTTATAATAAATTTTCTCTTCATTTGATCATTGATTGATCATAATATAAATTTAAGTTCAAATAAAAATATAACACTCGGTTTCTGTTTCAAGTTATTTATGGAATATGCATGGCTTCAAGCTAGCTTAAAATTAGAACATGGTCTATTAGCCAAAACCTCCAAGTAAAAGCTCATAAATGACGTCATACCCAGGGGAGAACGGTGCGAAATAACCTGCCTGCATGCACAAACACACCGTGTGATTCGTCCTTTAAAGGATCCCTCTCTGACTCAACTTCCTGTAACTCTGGCCAATTAGCGAGAGAACAGGCACATACACACAAGGTCAGGGAGTCAGTGGCTAGTAGCTTTATATAGTAATGATAAAATATTTTTTAAAAATAAAAACAGTCATGTTTTGAGGCTATTTTTTTCTCTCCCTTCTGGACCATTTTGCTCCTGTTTCGGTTAATTTCTTATCCATATCTATTTATTTCTTCCGATGTAATGAATAGTATTCCATTCATGGAGTATTCCCGACGCACTCCTTTGGTGTATTATTCTTATCTACTGACCAGTAGAGTAAAGTTGCTATTGATGTTTTTTCGATCATGATGACGATGATGATGATGATGATAATATGTGAAAGGAGAGAGAGAGAGGGGGAGTTCAGAGGGTTTTCAGAATTCTTGAAAAGGCAACTGTTGTCGTCCCTTTTTTCCCTCTGGCTCCCTTTTTTTCGCCTTTCGCCTTTTAGAAAAGGAAACTCTCAGACCCAGGGTCAATATCACCCCGATATTTCTCTCCCCCTCCCCCCCCCACCCGACTCTTTGCCGCCACAATTCAAGATAATTGTCGTATTTTTTTTTCTAGAAAATTCCTCAAGCCAAAACCATCATCGTCCCCCTATTCAATAGTTCCCCCACTTGCTTATTTTTATTCTTAATATAAAGAAGAAAATTCCATAAAAATATATTAAAAGAACATTTTAAATTATTAGTGATAGGCTACTGAGAGAATTATTGCGAAAAAACTTTTTGGCAAAGGTGTAGAAATAAACAAAATTTGATTTTGTTTTTAAATTTATTAATCCTAATATTTCTCAGGGTTTTTATTTTTAGAGGAAACTCATAGAGACTTTGCAAACACTACAATTACAGCCAAGGAGGCAAGGCATTTCAAAGTAAACGAGGTGAGATGTGTAAACTCTTGGTTGTAACTGTAGTGTTTGCAAAGTCTATAATAGTGTCCTTTGAATCTTATAATAAATTTCAGTTTTAGGTTTTTTTTTCTACATCTTTGTCGAAGTGACATTTTTCAAATTTTTTTTATCTGAGCTTCTGAGTTGATACCTTCAAGTATATTTTAATATTATCGATGGTTGCCTGGAAATATACCACACAACTGTTTCACTGTAGAGAGAAAGAATTGGTTTCATGTGAAAAATTCAATGTCGAGATTTTGATGGTCAAAAAAGTGGGTCCCTCAAAATGGTCCGTGAACAAAATATCTCAAATACGAAAAGAGCTAGGTGGTCGAAATTTTGTATTTAAATTAGGCACCCCTCTGAAACATAACACGAAGCTTTTGAACAAAATCGGCCAAAAAGTACTAGTACTTTACTGATGCACTTTTTCAGTTTTTTTCAATTTTCTCAAAATTCGCTCCAACGATTTTGATTAAAATTCAAATATCAATTATTTTATAAATGCTCTTTAAAATATATATTCTCATTTTGCTCTCAAAATTGTGGGAAGCACACTTTACTCTTGTAGTATTTCAAAGGAAAAATAGGAGAAATGGTTACCACGGAAACAAAATATTAATATTTTTCCATTTTTATAAATTTTACATCTTTTGGTGACCCCCAGAAATCAGCGTGTAGAACGTCCCCCGGTAGCCATCGGTATTATAAATTTAATAATATGTAAAATTAAAACCCTAATGGCCTCTGCAGCCGAAAAGGGTGAATTAAAAAAAAAAAAAATTTTACATCTTGAATTTTAATCTATCAGCGAAAACTAAATATATACCGACACAAAAAACCTGATGTGATATGCACAGAACACAACTTACAATTACCAGAGAAAGTTGAATGCTTTGCGACCAGTCACACCAGATTTTTCTATTTACCAATAGGATAACAATAGATATTTTCTAAATTTTAGGTGATATTTATTCCTATTTAATTGAAAATATTTTATTTCTCTAACGACACTTTACCCCCCACCCCAAAGACCTAGAATTCAGATCATCTTTCATTTCTGGTTTACGAATAACTAGAACCATTTATTTTTAATTTTTTTTTTTTCGTAAGTTGTTTGCTAAAAGATTGGGAGAAAAAAAAAATTTGAACAGTGATGTAATATGAGTGAGGCCCGAGGCTAAGGAAAGAAAGGAAGAAAGGTCGTTGAGCCTTTTGCTGGCTGGACCAGGGATGCTGCTGCTAAAAGGTGAATGCCCTCCTGGTTGAGAGAGGTCGGGGTCGAAGGAGAAAAAGGCCGCCCGGGCAAATTATTCCTTTCAGGGATGCCATAAGGGAAAAAAAAATTCAACAACGAGCACATCTTATAGAAAACAAAATGATTAAGTCCACACAAATAGAAATTTTTAATAAATTCATTCGTTTTTTAGGACTTTATATTAAATAGATTAATACATTCCTGGGCCCCAGAATATTGCTTTTAAAGTTTTTAATTGTATTAAAACAAAAGCAATAAAATTAAAAGATAAACACACTACGAAGCAAATAGATTTGGTTTTGTTGTATCGGAATGAATCAGAGGAAACGGAAACGAGAATTGTTTTTTATTTTCTCTTATCTCTCTATTTGTTAATATATAGAGAAAAATTCGATATCGAGATTTTGAAGGACGTTTTGAGGTCCCCTGAATCCAAAAAAGTGTTTTCGCGACATTGTCTGTCTGTGAACAAAATATCTCAAGAACAAAAAGAGCTAGGAAGTTGAAATTTTATATTTAAGTTAGGTACCCCCATGGGACGTGAAAATAAGCTTTTAATCAAAATCGGCCAAAGAGTACTAGTACTTTACTGATGTAATTTTTCAGTTTTTTTCGATTTTCTCAAAATACGCTCTAACGATTTTGTTTCATAAATCAATTATTTTTTAGATGCTCTTTAAAATGTATATTCTCATTTTGTCATTGAAATCTTTTGAAGACCACTTTACTCTTGTACTTCGTAGGAAGATAGGAGAAATGGTTGCCATGGTAACAAAATTTAAATATTTTCACATCGACCTACTTATAAATTTTACATCTTGAAAATCGAATGTACCGTACTGTCGGAGCCTAAATATATCTCGACACAAAAATCTGGTGTGACAAGCACAGTACACAACTATCTCTTGTCGAAGGGTAAGAGAAAGTTGTGTGCTGTGCGACTAGTCACACCAGATTTTTTTATTTTTGAAAGAATTTTTCCTTTTTCTGAATCTAATGTTGCGGGGCATATAAAGTTACCGGTATTTTTTAGGAGAACCAAAAGAAAAAAAATGTATTTATTTATTTTTAATTTGGGAGATTTAATTATTTGATAATTATTATTAGTTGACTCTAATAAGGCGAGATAGAACTCAAAATTTTTAGTATTTAATAAATTGATGTTTTATGGCTGTGGAGATTTTCTCAGGATTCGCAGTGACTTTGCAGCCAGGAGATTAAATAAAAAAATCTTTTATTTAATTTTTATTTGCTGACGTTTCGGTCGCCAATCACGTCCTTCATCAGGTCAGATCGTGTATAGTTGACAATATTTGCCCTGATGAAGGTCGTGATTGGCGACCGAAACGTCGGCAAATAAAAATGACAAAAGATTTTTTTTATTTATTCTCCTGGCTGCAAAGTCACTGCGAATTTGTAGTATTTATTTTGAGTCTCTATGTAGGAATTTAGGCCGAGTATTTTTACTGAACTCTTCGTAGGCCTAACCTATAAGGATGCAAAATTTCATTTCGAAATAGGAATTTGTTCCAATAGCGTGTGACGGCCAGACGGATTCTCCGAAAATATATATAAAGATTTTTTTAATTTATAGTTTTGTGGACTTAATCACTTTGGTGACTAAGATTACACATTATACATTATAAGAGCGTTAATTGGATGGCCACATCTATTGATAAAACGTTATCTTAATAATAATAAAAAAAAAAGGAGAGAGGGAGAATAAGGGCCTGTAAATTTTCACGTATTCAAACAAAATGGACAATAGATAGGGAGGCCAGGTAGATAGAAACCATCATCTACTGTGGTTACTGGGGGGATAAAAAAAAACCCCGAGAGAGTCGGTAAAAAAAAAGGAGGAAGTGAGAGAGATAATGAGGGGGTTGTGTTTGGCACAAGCCGCTCTTTAGATTGAGGGGGGGGGGGGGGTTCTCTCTCTCTCTTTGATCATGTCACGGTATAGAAAAAAAAATACACACTCTGCACTATAAAGTATCTAATTAAATAGAGAGAGAGAGAGGGAGATAATTTATAGCTATTAAAAATGCATATGTATTAGGGTATTAATTAAATCTAATAGTTATCAACCCGCCACAAAGTGTCTGACTTGAGTCTATAAAATAAATTTTAAATTTTTGTGAGATTTAATCAAATTATTTAGTAAATTTAATTAAAATAATTGCCCTTCGGCTCAGATCAAGCAAGCATTAGCTTCTAGAGGTCGAGGATTCGCATCCTGTCCCAAGCAAAAAAGAATTTCTCTCTCTGTTGAGATGGTCGCACAGCTCTCAACATTCTCTTACCTTCGGTAATTGAAAGTTGTGTTCTATGCTTGTCACACCAGATTTTTTTGTGTCGACATATATTTAGTTTACGCCGATATTTTTTTTTTTTTTTATTTATTTGGCTTTCGGTCTATACCAAAACATTACATTCCAAACGTAGTAAATACAATATAAAACAATACAAAATACAATATAAATACGCCGATATATTAAAATTTAAGGTTAAGAATAACGCTATCTCGTAGTTTATTTCTTGGACAGGTTTTACGGATGGTATGTATATAAAATCAAAAAATTTTTTAATAATTTATTAGTTCTTGACATATGCATTACTGTTTCGGCCAAACTCAACAGCCATCTTCAGAACTGAAAAAATGTACATAGTATTAAACACTTAAAATTTTTTTAAATTCAAGATATAATAAAATTGGGAAAATATTTATATTTTGTTACAATGGCTCTTCTATCTTTCCTAAGAAGTACAAGAGAAAAATGTGCTTCAAAAGATTTCAAGAGCAAAATGAGAATATACATTATAAAGAGCAAAAAATAATTGATTTTCGAATTTTACTCAAAAAGTTGGAGCGAATTTTGAGATATTCGAAAAAACCTGAAAAAGTACATAAGTAAAATATTATTAACCTTTGACTCTTTTTGTTCAAAAGCTTTGTGTCACGTCCCAGGAGGTAACTTATTTAAATATAAAATTTCAATCTCCTGGTTCATTTCGTTATTGAGATATTTTGTTCACAGACAGACAGACCATGTCGCGAAAACCACTTTTTTCGAATCAGGGGACCTCAAAACATGTATTTCCATCTAAAACTCGAAATCGAATTTTTGACATGAATCCAATACTTTCTCTCTATATATTAGCATATATAGGTAAGAGAAAGTAAAAATGGTCTCAAATGTTAAATTACGAATTATGAAAAAATAATCTTAATTTTTTTTTTTTTTGTAATTAATTTCCCAATATTTTTTGTTTGATTTTATTTTTAATACCGGCGTAAGCGGGACTTTAACCTTTAGGAAACGTATTATACATTCTGAAATTTTCACAGTTAACTGTTGACCCACTAAAGCTAAATTTATAAATTATGATCAGGATTATTGTTTGAGATACGTGCTAAATTTTTTTTGAATATATTGTTCTATATCAAAAATTTTGTATCTCTTTCTCTCTCTTTGCTCTTCCATGGAATTGGATCATTTATCATTTTCTTTTTCTTCTCTATAATTATTATTAACATTAAAATATTTCCTTTCTCTCTTCTTTTATCATCAAAAATGATGAATGTTTTGTTTCTTCCCTTTTTCTTCATTCATCGGAAAATTTGCATGAAAATAAAATTAAGCTCTTTGGACTAGACTAGAGCTAATAATGATCTTTGTAATTATGTTAAAAAAATTTTCTATTTTGAGGAATTTAAATATTTTTTGGTATCATAAAAATATAACTTTAATTAATCATTGAAACTTATGACCTAGTGTTTTTATTTCTATCGAATAAATAATAGCCTACTTATTCAAATATAAACTTTTTTTAAAGTCTTTCTCTTAAGCCACATAGACTTTAAACATTTCCCAAAATTATTTTAATTACGTTTCCGCAAAGAATATTCCATATATGGACCCTGTTATGTAATGGTGTGTCAAAGACCAAAAAAATTCAAAAATGAGTTAAGCACGGAATATTGTTTCAAATGCTATAATTAATAGTATTTTTTTGAAATATGTCCTAAAAAAATTTATATTTAATGTTACGTGCACAATTGACAAAAAAATTATATATAATCAAAGAAAACAAAAAACAATGTTATTTCTCAAATCTCGATAGTGGGTTGACACACATTGAAACAGGGTCCATATATGAAATATATAAAGAATTGTGATCATGTCAAAAATTCGATGTCGAGATTTTGATGGATATACACGTTTTGAGGTCCAAAAAAGTCCCGCAAATTGGTATGTGTGTCTATGACCAAAATATCTCAGGAACGAAAAGAGCTAGGAGGTTGAAATTTTATATTTGATTTAGGCACCCCCCCCCCCCCCCCCCACTCGCTCCAACGATTTTGATTAAAATCCATAAATCGACAATTATTTTGATGCTCTTTAAAAAGAATATCAGTGAAATTTTTCTTGAAAATTGTTTGAAGTAGGCCTACACTTTACTGATGTGGAAGCATTCATAGCTCAGCGCCATCTATGAAACGCGTGGTCAAGTTTCAAACTTAGGTGCTAAGGGCAACTAAATATATCTCAGCACAAAGCCTCTGGTGCGACCAGTCACACCAGATTTTTTGCTCTTGTTTTCCTTTCCTAATAGAAGATCCAAATCAAAGATTTACCCGATATACTGAATAACTGAAGGTCGATATTTGTGGAGTAGAGTTTATTTCATCATATTCCTAATAATTAGTGGGAAGGACTGAAGATGGCAAAATAAAACTCCCGCCGAGACCTCCCTCTTAAAATTGTTTTTTTTCTTTTCTCCCCCCCCTTTTTCTCCCCCTCCCCCCCCCCCCATTCCTAATAATTAATTATTAATAATGAAAAATTTGAAAGTTTTTAATAAAAACCCTTTTTTACTTTTA
The DNA here is from genome assembly GCA_023213315.1 of Euborellia annulipes. NCBI lineage: Eukaryota > Metazoa > Arthropoda > Insecta > Dermaptera > Anisolabididae > Euborellia > Euborellia annulipes. Next base: position 30,796 of record JAKCPI010002913.1, read on the forward strand.
ATATAATAACATTAATTTTTTCGAACGAAGTTCTTTAACGAACCTTACGCAGGGTGAATTGGGAGTAAATGTAACGTAACAAAAATGCGTTCCTAACAAAAATACGTTCTCAGCGCCCGACCGACGGCGGAGGAAGGCGAGATTAGCCGAACCCTTGGCGAGGCCACGCCCATCTTCTCCTTCTCTTTATTTCCTTCTATCTACCGTAGACGGGAAATTGCTCGCCAGCAGGCGCAGCTCCCTGGCTTTCCGTCAATTAAAAAATATTCAATTTAAAGAAAAGGCGTGAGGAACTTCGTTCCTGCGGGGGTCCCACGACCCCACACGTTTGCTTTTTTTTTACTTTCTCTTATTTGTTTTTGTAAATTGTAATCACTAAATTTAAAAGTGTGCAAGTATGAAATATAAAAGCTAAATTTTAAACTAATTGGACAGACTTTTATTTTGTCGAAGTCGTAAGGGAAGAGTCGTAAGAGAAAGCCTCCGAAAAGAAAAAAAAAATCACTCGGGGCACTAATAAAGTATTAATACTTACTGGTATCGATACTTTCCTTTCGATACGATACCAAGTACAAGTATCGATACTTTTTTTTCGATACCACATCCCTACTCGGGGCCAGGCGGGCGTGATCCTATATGACGGTAAGTAAATTTTTATTAAAATTAGCAAGTTTTCAGGGAGAATTCACCCTCCCTTCCCATTATTATTCTAAAAGAGGTGGCGGTAAGCCAATTTGATCGAGATATATGCCAAAATAAGGAAAATTTTGAAGAAATACAAGGACCACATTAACCATTAAAAATATATATTTTTACTTACTTTTTTGGGTTTTTTCTTTCTCCATTGTAATTTAGATGACAAAAACCTTGCGTCTGACCTATTCTGATTGAGATAAGTAAAGAAATTTATTAAATGGAGTTGAAAATATAAAAAATAATTTTATCGAAAATTGTTTATTTAATATTTTTTTAATATTGAACGATAAAGGAGCTAACTTCATGTTGTATTAAAAGTTAAAGTATTCACTGACTTTTTTTTTTAGTAAAAAGGCTCGAGTTTTTTTTAATAAACAATGATAAAGGGGCTAACTTCAGATGATAATTGAAAAAAAAAAAACAAAGAATAATTTTTTCGGTTAATCTTCAGAATAAAGTGGCAAGCCTTCGCACTGGCTGACTAGTTTACACTTTTGACCACTTTTGACATTAGCTCAACATTCATGAATCTTTCGTTTTTTTTTCATTTAGGCATGCTATTTGTTTTGTCACTAAGGCCGAGAATTCCCTAGTTTTTTTAAATTTTCTTTAATCGAAGGAAACCGAACTGCAACCGAAGGACCGAAACAATTAGGTCGTGTCCCCTGAAGTTGTTTTGTCACTAGTGTCGACTTCGGTTCGGTTTCGGATCGGTTCGGCTCGTCTCAGTTCGGTTCGAAACCATCCAGTTAGAAGCTATTCGGTAGCCCTTAAAAATAAATTTTCGGACCCTTCGGGCCCGAAAATTTATTTTTAAAAGCTACCGAATCGCTTCTAACTGGATGGTTTTGAACCGAACTGAGCCGAGCCGAACCAAACCGAACCGAACCGAAGCCGAGAATTCCCTAGTTGTTTTGAATTTTTTTTCTAAAAATAAAATAACCGAACTTAAAACCGAAAGTCTCGAGCCGCCTCCGGCGGCTCTCGGACAAGGGATCCCTGCAACTTCTTTAATATATTCTGGATGGATATTTTTTATTTAAATTTAAATATAAGAACCAAAAGACACGGGTCTCCATCGGTGGCCCGCGGACCCAAAGATGTTCTTAATAAGTGTAGCAAACTCGAGCCTTTTTACTAAAAAAAAAAAAAAAGTCAGTGAATACTTTAACTTTTAATACAACATGAAGTTAGCTCCTTTATCGTTCAATATTAAAAAATATTAAATAAACAATTTTCGATAAAATTATTTTTTATATTTTCAACTCTATTTAATAAATTTCTTTACTTATCTGAATCAGAATAGGTCAGACGCAAGGTTTTTGTCATCTAAATTACAATGGAGAAAGAAAAAACCCAAAAAGTAAGTAAAAATATATATTTTTAATGGTTAATGTGGTCCTTGTATTTCTTCAAAATTTTCCTTATTTTGGCATATATCTCGATCAAATAGGCTTACCGCCACCTCTTTTAGAATAATAAAGGGAAGGGAGGGTGAATTCTCCCTGAAAACTTCCTAATTTTAATAAAAAATTTACTTACCGTCATATAGGATTTAGCCGCCAGGCGCTCGCACACTGCTAACCATCCTGTTCTTCTGGTGCTGCTCATTACTCTGAGGACAGTGCCATATATCGCCCTAATATTCCAGGGTGCGTTTTGTTCGACGTCAGGAGCCTAAGGTGCCCAAAAAGATATTAAAAAAAAAAACAAAAAATACTCATACTTAAAAAAATACTCCATTCCTACTGGCCCTGATACATTCCTTTCGATACGATCCCAAGTGTAATTATCGATTCTTTTATTTAGAAATCACACCTCTAAACATGAAGTAATAGAGTTTTAAACAACAGAATTTAAAAGAAAAAATCTGGTGTGACAAGCACAGAACACAACTTTCGATTACCGAAGGTAAGAGAAAGTTGTGTGCTGTTAACTCTACTAAATTCAACGGTTACAACAATTTCTGAGGCGAATTAAAAAAAGTTTCACTTCACTTCAATAAAAAATCTGGTGTGACTGTGGCACCAGATTTTTCGTGTCGACATATGTTTAGTTTCCGCCGATATATTAAAATTCAAGATGTCAAATTTATAAGTATGGGAAAATATTTATATTTTGTTACCATGGCAACCATTTCTCCCATCTTTCCTATGAAGCATAAGAGTAAAGTGTGCTTCAAACAATTTTGAGGACAAAACGAGAATATAACATTTGAAAGAGAACCTAAAAAATAATTGATTTTTGAATTTAAAAAAAAATCGTTAGAGCGAATTTTGAGAAAATCGAAAAAAACTGAAAAAGTACATCAGTAAAGTACTAGTACTCTTTGGGCGATTTTGATTAAAAGCTTATTTTTCCGGTCCCGGCCATATATGGATTCATCAAAATCTCGACATCGAATTTTTGACATGAATCCAATATTTTCTCTCTCTATATATATTAACATATATATATATAGAGGTAAGAGAAATTGAAAATAATAAAATACTACCCAAGCTTATTTTTTTTTTTCTCATTCACACTTACGAACACATTCACACAGTCTTTTCGGCAACTTAGGCCATTTAAGACTTTTGACGATAACCGTTATGAATATATATATTATTATTTGGGGTCCAGGCATTCATATTTAACCAAGCTTATTTTAATATTTAAAATATATAGTAAAATTTAATATAAATAGGTAAAACAATAAATATTCTTTTTGCGAGAAATTAAAGGAGTATTTATTTATTTTTCACCCTAAATGATGATTTTTTCCATAAATAAAAGAATACAGAATTATTTTAAAAATAGAAAAAGCAGAGAGGAGGTGTTTTTGGGGGTTTTTGCACCCAAAACGGCTGCTGGCCACGTGTTTGGGGTTGGAGGCTGTTGGTTACTGGTCCAGATGCGTCCTACCCGGATCTCTCTCCCAAAGAGAGAGGGAGAGAGAGAGAGGGAGAGATTTTCCGGTTCCTGGTCCGTCGGTTGCACAGGTCAGAGAGTGAGGATTTCCCTCTTTGAGGGTGACTCTCTAAAATGACAGATGATCCAACTTCTCTCACTCTCTACCCTGGACCATCATCATCATCTGTCATTCCGTCATGATTTCTTTCCAATTTAAGTTGCAAGTGTGCATTTAATTTTAATTGCATTTAACATTATATGATCTCTCCTACATCAGCGTTTTCCAAACTGTGAGGCGCGCCTCCCTAGGGAGGCGCGGACTAGTCTAAGGGGAGGCGCAAATCTTGGCCACCAATATCAATTTTCCGAATGATTGCTAGTTTTATAAATAAAATAATAAAATTTAGAAGATTCTAGGACGGAAGTTTTCCTTAATTAAAAATTCGATGAGCCGCAGTGGCACCATCAGTAGAGACGGAGCTATTGCGGCTCATCGAGTTTTTAATTAAAATAATAAATATGAATAAATAAAAAAAAATATTTTTATAGAAATTTATATTTTTTAGTATTAAATTTTTTTGTTTTTGTATTATTTTATTAAATGTGTGGGGGAGGGGGCTTCATCCGATTAAATATTTTTAAGGGAGGCGTTGTAACATAAAGTTTGGAAACCACTGACCTAAAGTAAGACTCATTCTAGAAAATTATACTATGTGTAAAACCCAAAGGCGGATCCAGGGAAGTTTTTCAGGGATTTAATTTTTTTCTGACTAGACACGAAACTCGCCGAAGGCGATAGCATTGTTAATTATTTTATTTATTAGGACTGGATAAGGGGTTGAAAAATTGAAAAAAAAAAAAAAAAAAAAAAAAAAAAAAAAAAAAGTTTTTTAAATTTATTTTAGCTAAATCGAAGCCAAATAAATGGAAAACATTCAAAAAATAGCGTTGATTTTTATTTTGATTAGAAGGGATGAAGGGTTGATTATTTAAGAAAGGCCTTGGAATATTCCAAATCACTTGTTGACTTTTTTTCCAGCTCTAAATATAGTTAGATTAGAGCAAAAGGTATTTTTTTACTTTTAATAAAAAAGGGAATTGCTATGTCCATCTATTTATTCCTATACCGAGAGAGAGACAAGTCTCGTTCAGTCGAGTGCGTTGCCGCGCGGCAGGCGCATCTCTCTTTTTTGTGTTTAAAGTGAATCAAAGTGAATAATTAATATAGTGTAACCCACCCTGAACTCACCGTCAACCAGCACACCCTCTTGAGAGTCTTATTAAAGGTAATTAATATGCATTTTATCGTTGAAAGAAAAATGATAAAAAGAAATAATTTGACTGCGAAAAACGATTCTTTTGAATATGAAATTAAATATTTCATGAGAATATAAACAAATGGAAGTGGTAGGGGAAGTGTAGGTGTCATTGAAAAAAAAAAATTAGTTTTTTATTTGTTATCTTTTTTTTTTAACACACTTTTTTCTCATTCACACACACATTCACACAGTCTTTTCGGCAACTCAGGCATATAAGACTTTACACGATAACCGTTATTAATTAATAATATACATATTGGGGGTCCAGGCATTTCTATTTAAGCCATTTGGTATCCATTTAGGACTGCCAGAGGTCCGAACCCGGGACGTTTGGTATAGAAGGTAGGCACGCTACCAACTACACCAAGCCTGATGGCATTTTTTTAAATCTTTTCTTAAGTCACCTTTATTTACCATTATATTCTTTCTATATGGCCTATATTTTTGTTAATCAAATTTCCTTATAATACTTTTACACAGGGGTGGATTAAGGATTGAAAATTAAAATAAAATAATTTTAAAAATAAAATAAAAATTAAAATAATTTTGAAAGGATTTTTTTCATTAGGAAGAAAAGTAAGATATGTTTACTCCACTTAGAATTTTACTGGGGTGAGTTACCGCATCTTTTTGTATATAGAACTAATCTCAATTCGGATTTGAATCTTTACTTTCTCTTACCTATATGTATAAGTTAATATACATATATGTAGAGAGAGAAAGTATTGGATTCATGTCAAAGATTCGATGTCGAGTCGACGGATATACACGTTCTGAGGTCCCTTGAATCCAAAAAAGTGGTTTTCGCGACATGGTCTGTCTGTCTGTCTGGGTTCAATTTAAAGCATGACGGAATTGAGCTAGGAGGTAGAAATTTTATATTTAAGATAGGCACCCCCCCTAGGGCGTGAAAATAAGATTTGAGAAAAATATTTTTTCTTCAGGAATGAAAGTTAGAAGAAAACGCAACCAGAATTTTTTCTTTAAAAATTCTGGTTCCATTCATTAAAGAAAAAATTCTGGTTGCGTTTTCTTTTAACTTTCATTCCTGATACAAATTCCACCAGCCATATAATACCCTTATACCAGCGTTTTCCAAACTATGAGGCGCGGACTAGTCTAAGGGAGGCGCGAATATTGGCCACCAGGACCAATTTTCCAAATGATTGCTAGTTTTAATTTAAATAAGAAAAAAAATTTTTATATAAATTTATATTTTTTAGCATTAAAATTTTTGTTTTTGTATTATTTTATAAAATGGGGGGGGGGGAGGCGTCATAAGATTAAATATTTTTAAGGGAGGCGTGGTAACATAAAGTTTGGAAACCACTGTCCTACACTGTAAAAAAGAAATATAATTTTTTCAATCGTTTTTCATATACTTTCGAGCTTTATAATTTTAATATAGCCAGTTTGTGAAATCAAGTTCGTATACTGGTTTACTAAGTAAAAAAAAATAAAAAAATATGTATCAAATTTAAGCAGGCTAACTTAAAAAGTATGATATTCTAAACCTGTGGTTCCCAACCTTTTGTAGCCTATTGCCTGCCCCCTTTCTGGAGGTTGACTAGCACCTATCGCCCCCATTTCATTTATCTCTACCCATGGGCGTAACTAGGGGGGCGCCGGGGAGGGCCTGGCCCCCCAGAAAGGTCCTTGCCCCAAGAAAAATTGAAAAAATATGGGGCTTTACAGGCCCACCTGAGGATAGCTGGTCCCAAGGCCCCCCCCCCCCCCCCAGTCAAATTCTTTAGTTACGCCCATGTCTCTACCCAAATATTTTAAAAAACTAATATAATAATTTTATTTTTATGAAGAAAATAACAAAAATGGATATTTTTTCAACGGTCAATCATAATTTAAAGAAAACAAAAGTGAAGTTTCGATTCTAGATTGGAATTATCTTCTGACTTTTTTATTTTTATGACAATTTTTTGTGGCCATCTTCTAAATAGATTTCTCTTTTTGATTTTTTTTTTTTTTTAATTTTAGAAAACTCTAATAATTTTTTCCCCTATGATTACTCATCGCCCCCCACTTATTTATTTATTGCCCCCTTGATTACCCAAATCACCCACTTGGGGGCGATCGCCCCCTATGTTGGGAATCACTGTTCTAAACAACCTAAGTAGTCTAGATGACATAGAGATCATACTTACTTATATAGGGAAGAAACTATAGTTTCTTATAAGAGCTCGAGTTCAAACCTCTCGAGAGGCGTTTTTTTTTTTTTTTTTTTTTTTTTTTTTTTTTAATAGTGTATGAAATTTTTCATAAACCGGTTTATGAAATTTAATAAATTGGTTTATGAAAGTTCATTTTTTAGTATACTTGTTTATGAATATCCCTTGAAAATTTTTAACAGTGTATTTAAATAATAACCGATCAAAGCTGTCAGTCTTTATTTTTGTTGAACTCACACTATTAGCCTATTTTCATTCTTTTTTTTCACCCCCCTCTCTTCTGAGAGATAACAAACTAACTCTCCATCTGCCTTTTCTAATTTAATTTACTACCCTTCGCATCTAATTAACATGTTTCTCTGTTTTAGTAATCACTAGGGTCAAAATAATTCTATTTGAAATAACTAACCTTTATAACACTAGACGATCTTTCTTCTAAGTCAAATAAAAAATAAATATTAAATCTGGAGGGATAGGAGGGAAAACATGACAAAACTTGACAAGAAATAATAATTATTTAGGCCTCTATTTATTTATATTTTAAATAAGGAGTTATAATAATATCCCTATTTATTCATTTATTCATTTAATTTCTATTTATACACCAAATAATCATCTTGATTTAAATAAATGTTCATCGCACTACTTACGATTCGAATATCGACTAAGAGCCCCCGGCACTTGGTATAGTGGTTGACATTTGTACAAAGAATCGCGAAGAGAAAGTGATAATGTCTAAAAATTTTGTCCATTTTGGCATTTGTAGAGAATTTTCTCCTCTTTATCATTTTGATATCGCCTTTTCTTTTTCGTGACATAATTTCACGCCCTCAGATACTAAAATATTGGATTTAAATCTAAACCGTTCATCAAAGAAACGATCTATTTATTCTCTTACTTAAATAATTTCGTAGAGAATATCCCCGAATGTGTATCCCGGCGATAGCTAGACAGATTCAAAAATAGAAAACTAGTGTTTATTTTAACTAATTCATTTGATTCTTATCACTTTTAAATTATTATGCATTCTTCCTTTCGTTTGTCATTAAATGGAAATTAAGGAATAAATTAAAAAACAAAAAAAGTTTTTTAATTAAAATAAAAACTCCTTCTGTTCTCTCTTTCGTGTGTTCGCTTCCTCCCCTTTGGCGTAGGGAAAGGGTTCAGCCTATGGAAGGCTGCGAGGGGCGTCATTGGCTCTCAACGCAACGCACCAGACGCCACGCCCCTTGGCGTACACGTCGCCATTGGCTGTCTGCTAAAAAACTAAAAAAAAGAACAAGAAGAAGAAGACTATGAGGAGGGGAAGGCACTTGGCACGCGTACACTCGACTCATTCATACTGCTGATGTGCTCACTTGGGTCCCCCTTAGGGCAAGCCAAAAAAATACATATCGTTTTTTATTTAATCATAGTTGATTATTGGCGCTTAAAACAGTACACTCGAATGGCTCAAAATTATTTTTTAGTAATTATATAATTTTGTTACCGTTATTTCTCTTATTGTCATCGAAAAATTTTGAATCTAAATCAAGCTGGTGCACATTAAGCCGGCCCTATAGGCCCTATTCTGGTCTCACAGCAGAGGACTAATTTGAAGTTCTATTCTGTGCCTGTCATACCAGTTTTTTTTTTTTTTTTGTGAGGACATATATTTAATTTCCGGCAATACATTAGAATTCAAGATGTGAAATTTATCGTATAAGCAAGCATATGTAGTTACGAGCAGTGGCTAGCGAGGGGGGAGGGGCAAGGGGGTCATCATGCCCCAGGCGCTACTCACAAAGTGGCGCCAAATGGTCCGCAAAACAAAAAATTGCTGGATAATTTTCATTTTTATTATAATTGATTTCTGGAAAATATATTTTAAATTTGTGTAATATAATAATTTTGTATATTTTACATATAATATTATATGTTTTTCGAATGGGGGGGGGGGGGGGCGCTAAAAAGTTTTTGTGCCCCGGGCGCGAGTTAAGCTCGCTACGCCTCTGGTTACGAGAAAAAATGGAAGAAATTCAAATATCTTGAAAAAGAATGACTAGTCACCGAAACGCCAAAGAAATAACAATTTTTGAACCCCCATATATTTTTTTTAAATTCGTTTTAAGGTCTTTTTCGGCATTGGAGGCCATTTAGACCCTCCCTATTTATTTCTATTGATTTTGTATCCAAATTCAATTGAAATAAATTTTGTCGCCTGGGACGAGATGCGACTTCTAAAAAGCTGTAATTGGGCATGTAGATTACGTTTAATACGTTTGGATGGTTTAAGCCAGTGTTTTCCAAACTGGGAAGCGCGAACTAGTCTAAGGGGAGGCGCGAATTTAGCCACAGCGAGAAATTTTCCAAATAATTGATTGTTTTATAAATAAAATTGAAAAAAAAAAAAAAATATTTTTTATATAAATTTATATTTTTGAGCGTTAAAAATTTTTTTGTATTATTTTATAAAATGGGGGGGGGAGAGCCGTCATACCATTAAATATTTTTAATGGAGGCTTTGTAACATTTAGTTTAGAAACCACTGGATTAAGCAGCGATTTTTTGAATTTCCGCACTTTCTTGAGGGTACCATTTTTATTTTACAAATTTGTAAATAACTTTTGATTGAGATGAGCTATCAATTTGTTTTTTTTTTTTCTAAAAAATTACTTAAATATTATAAAACAATATTCGGAGTTTTTTGAAATTCGGACAAATCAGCATTTATCTAAAATATAGATTTTTATTATAATTTTGTTATTTTTCAAAATAACTTTTAATTAAGAGTAGATTTCATTTTGTACTCAATTGGGATAGCCTCTGTACCGAAAGGGCAAAATTAAAAAAAAAAAAAAACATATTTAGCGGATTTTGGAAATTCGAACCCCCAACCCCCCCCCCCCTGAGGGTTTGATTTTTCTATTTCTTGAATAACTTTTAATCGAGATAAAATATCAATTTAGTTTTTATCACAGGAATTTTTTTAAAATTTATTGTAATTAAAATAAAATTTATTTAAGATAAATTAGAATGAAACATTTTAAGTAGAAGAAATTCGATGGCTGAGTGGAAATTATTAGGATTAGGTAGATATAGTCAGCTAGCAAGTGATAGAAAAACTTTGATTTAATTATCAGTCGACGTTTCGGAATCACATCATAAAAAATAAAATTTTTCGATGACCGTAGGTCCTGAAGTTGGGATCGATGTGATTCCGAAACGTCGACGATAATTAAATAAAGTTTTTTTATCACTTGCTGGCTGCCTACATCTACCTAATCCTTATAGAATGAAAGAGTTGTTTTAAATAAAATTTAGTTGACAATATTATTATTTATAGATTAATTAGGCTGTTTGAGAAATTTTTTTTTAAACGTTATCACACTCTTTTAATTATTGTAATTAAAAAAAATCAATTATATTTGCTGATCAAAGAGATGTTGATGATGATGAGGAAAGAAGACTTCATGAATATTAAAACCAAATTGAATAATAAAATTCTAAGGCATTTTAAAAGAATTTCCATACAATGTGAACTAATAATGTCTCTCTCTCTCTCTCTTTGAAAGTAAAGCCTTTGAATTAAACTCTATTTGTATTCCAAAGCTGAGATTTTTACTCTTAGATAGGAGGAGATATGTAAATAGATCCATTTTGGCCTTGCTCTCTTAAAATAATACATGTTTATTCATGAATTCCTCTCTCACTCAAACACACACACACACACACACACACACTTTTTTTTTTCTTTGGGAAATTTATTACTATAACTAGAGTTATATATTCTTTGTAATTAAAAGGTAAGAAAAGAATTTCGTTAAATTGGGAAGATTAAAGGGGGGAAAATTTTTCCCCTTTGGCTGAATTTATGATGCCAGAATACGCGAACTATGTGGGTGGGATTATGGCAATCTCCCTATATTTATGCGTCACTGATGGGTTTCCAAATTTGAATTTGAAGGCTGCAAATTTTTTATGTTGCACTCGCTCAATTTGTTTATTAGAATTGGTGATGAAAAAAAATTAAGCCCCTTAATTCAGCGTTTTCCAAACTGTGAGGCGCGCCTCCCTAGGGAGGCGCGGACTAGTCTAAGGGGAGGCGCGAATATTGGCCACCAAGATCAATTTCCCAAATGATTGCTACGTGTAGTTTTATAAATAAAATCTGGTGTGACTGGCGCACAGCACACAACTTTCTCTTACCTTCGGTAATCGAAAGTTGTGTACTGTGCTTGTCACACCAGATTTTTTGTGTCGACATGTATTTAGTTCCCGGCAGTAGGGAATATTTGAATTCAGATGTAAAATTTATAAGTATGGGAAAATATTTATATTTTGTAACCATGACAACCATTTCTCCTATCTTTCCTATGAAGCACAAGAGTAAAGTGTGCTTCAAACAATTTTGAGGGCAAAACGAGAATATACATTTGAAAGAGCATCTAAAAAATAATTGATTTTTGAATTTTAATCAAAATTTTTGGAGCGAATTTTGAGAAAATCGAAAAAAAAACTGAAAAAGTGCATCAGTAAAGTACTAGTACTCTTTGGCCGATTTTGATTAAAAGCTTATTTTTCCGGTCCCGGGGGTGTTTAACTTATATATAAAATTTCAGCCTCATAGCTCAATTCCTTCATGCTTAAAAGTGAACACAGACACACACACAGACACACACACACAGACAGACCATGTCGCGAAAACCACTTTTTTGGATTCAGGGGACCTCAAAACGTGAAGATCCATCAAAATCTCGACATCGAATTTTTGACATGAATCCAATACTTTCTCTCTCTATATATATTACATATACATAGGTAAGAGAAAGTAAAAATGTGTGAGTGTTAAAAAAAAAAAAAAAAAAAGATTGGATTAGGGGTTGCAAAATTGAAAAAAATGTTTTTTAAATTTATTTTAGCTAAATTGAAGCCAAATAAATAGAAAACATTCAAAAAATAGCGTTGATTATTATTTTGATTAGGGGGGGGGGGGGATGAAGGGTTGATTATTTAAGAAAGGCCTTGGAATATTCCAAATCACTTGTTGACATTCTTTTCCGGCTCTAAATATAGTTAGATTAGAGCAAAAGGTATTTTTTTACTTTTAATAAAAAGGGAATTGTTATTTTCATCTGTTTTATTCCTATAAACAGAGAGAGACGAATCTCCCGTTCAGTCGAGTCGAGTGCGTTGCCGGGATGCAGGCGCTGCTCTCTTTTTTGTGTTTAAAGTGAATCAAAGTGAATAATTAATATAGTGTAACCCACCCTGGCCACACCGTCAGCAAACACACCCTCTTGAGAGTCTTATTAAAGGTAATTATTATGCATTTTATCGTTGAAAAAAAAAACAATGATAGAAACAAATAATTTGACTACGAAAAACGATTCTTTTGAATATGAAATTAAATATTTTGTATTTCACTAAGGGTAGAGGGAGAATATAAGCTGTTGAAAGGGGGAGGGGGAGTGGAGGTGTCATTGAAAAAAAATTAGTTTTTTATTTTTTATTTATTTATTTATTTATTTTTTTACTTTTTTTAAAAAAACACTTTCTCATTCATACTCACACTTAATATACTTTTACACAGGGGTGGATTAAGGGTTGAAAATTAAAATAAAATAAAAATTAAAATAATTATTTATAAATGTATTCAAATTATTTTGAGAGTAATTTCGCGGTGAAGGCTCGCATTTCCTTAAAGGGGGGGGGGGAGAGGAGGTATGAAGGCATTAACCAGGGGAGTTAATGCCCCATCCCCTATAATGCATAAAAATATTAATGTTTTTTAATACTTTTACTAAAAAATAAGTGCATTCCGTTTGAGTTAATATTTATATTCAATATTTAGCAAATAGGATAGTGGGGTAGAAACATTTTAATGTCATTCTAAAATTTCGTATTACTGGGGCGGAATTAATTTTTGAAAATTTCGAAACTCTCATAAACAGACAATAATAACACTGGGTAATTTAGGAACCCATCGAACCCCTTGCAGAATTTTGTAGGGATTTTTTTCATTAGTTAGAAAAGTAAGATATAATTAGTCCACTTAGAATTTTACTGGGGTGAGTTACCGCATCTTTTTATATTAGAGAACTAATCTCAATTCGGAATTTTTACTTTCTCTTACCTATATGTATAAGTTAATATACATATATATAGAGAGAAAGTATTGGATTCATGTCAAAAATTCGGTATCGAGATTTTGATGGATATACACGTTCTGAGGTCCCTTGAATCCAAAAAAGTGGTTTTCACGACATGGTCTGTCTGTGTGTCTGTTTGGGTTCAATTTAAAGCATGAAGGAATTGAGCTAGGAGGTTGAAATTTTATATTTAAGTTAGGCACCCCCTAGGGCGTGAAAATAAAATTTGAGAAAAATATTTTTCTTCAGGAATGAAAGTTAGAAAAATCTTTAAAAATATGTTTTAACATCTGACGTTTCGGCTTTGTTCAAAGCCATCCTCAGAGCTGTTAGTGGTCATCCTAGGATGACTTTGACCAAGGCCGAAACTTCAGCTATTAAAATATATTTTTAAAGAAAAAATTCTGGCTTTGTTTTTTCTAACTTTCATTCCTGATATTATACGAATTCCACCAGCCATAAAATACCCTTATGCCAGCGTTTTCTAAACTGTGAGGCGCGGGGGAGGCCCTAGGGAGACGCGGACTAGTCTAAGGGGAGGCGCGAATATTGGCCCCCAGGATCAATTTTCCAAATGATTGCTAGTTTTAATATAAATAAGAATTAATAAAAAAAATATTTTTATATATATTTATATTTTTTAGCATTAAAAATTTTTGTTTTTTATTATTTTATAAAATGAGGGAGGGGGGAGGCGTCATAAGATTAATTATTTTTAAGGGAGGCGTGGTAACATAAAGTTTGGAAACCACTGCCTTAATTCCTTAAAATTCCTCCCCTTAAAGGCTTGAGGTTTTACAAAAAATCATTCATAAGTAATTGTTAGTTACGATCAAGGGCGGATACAAGGTGGGGGTAAAGAGGGTAATTACCCCCCCCCCCCCGAGATTTGAAAAATACCTATTTTTGGTTCCGCGGGTGGGAAAAATAAAAGATTTTGGCTCTCTAAAAAAAAGGTAAAATATTTTTAGGGACGGGAAAAATTTTTTGCAATTTTTTGTTCCGGGAAAAATTTTTGGTACCGCGAACGGAACATGAAAAAATTTTTGGTTCCGTGGGGTGCAAAAAATTTTGGGTCTCTAAAAAAAAAAAGGTAAAATATTTTTACGGGCGGGAAATTTTTTGAAAAAATTTTTGGTTCCGCAAAATCAAAATTTTGGTTCCGCGAAAAACAAAATTTTTCGTAGAAAAATTTTTGAGAACAGGCCCCCCTCCCCCAAAAAAATTTCTATATACGCCCCTGGTGCTGTGCAACGAGTCACACCAGATTACCCCCCCCCCCCGAGAAACACCTCTGGATCCGCCCTTGGTTACGATGTAGAGAAGAAATCAACACAGACACTCAGAAACATATTTTTTCATTGACATAATATGGCATATTATGCTATAGAGGCTAAGGGGACTAACCCTCTCCCCAAAGGAGTCCCTTAAATTACACTACTGTAGATCCTTAATAAAAAACATATCTATCTTGACATCGAATTTTTGACATGATCGCAATACTTTCTATATATAACATATTTATTTATTTATTATAGTTTAAATGGGTGTTCACCCTTTTACAAAATTTGACAAAGATGCCGGTTGCCGACTTTATCTATATAGGCCTACATATACATACAAATTTATTACATTTTGTAATATATATGTAAGAGAAAGTAAAAATTTATTAAGAATCGATTTTACACAATGTTTTTTTGAAATTTGTTCTCAATTAAACATTAAAATTTTAAATTTGAACTATTGATAAGCCCTCGGGCTTGGTGTAGTTGGTAGCACGCCTGCCTTTTATACCAAGGGTCGGGAGTTCGGATCCCAGGCAGTCCGGTGATTTGGATACCAAATGGCTTAAATAAGAATGCCTGGACCCCAAATACATATATTAAACATACGAATATCGTTAAAAGTCTTAAATAGCCTAATTTACCGAAAAGACTGTGTATGTGTGTGTGAATATGAGTGTGAATGGGAAAAAAAAGTGCGTGCTTAAAAAAAAAAAAAAAAAAACTATTGATATTAACTTTATTGAAAAATGAAAAATTTAAACAAAAATTTTATTAAAAAAATAAATTATTATTTCACTCCCTCCCCCTTCTCCCAAAAGGACTCAAAAAAATTTTCAGCCCCCTTCAAAAAAATAAAACAAAATCCCAGGACCGCCCCTGATGCTATATCGTTCTCGGGACACCCATCCAAGGCTCAACGCTCCACAGTTTTACTTAACATCATATATTTTAGTGACTCCCTTCACCACACTTTTAGTTGTAAAAAAAATAATAAAAAAAATAAATAAATAACGATAGAAAATGTTTATTATAAATACAATTTATTAAAGGGTTGTTTATGAGTGGTTTGGGTTTGGATATACTTAAGAGAGAATTCTAAATATCTTAAATAATTTTTTGATATTGTTTTTCTATCTATAAATAAGATTAGATAAGAGTAAAAAGTTTTTTTTATTCTTTACTAAAATGGGAATTGTTATATTTATTTATTTATTTTCCTTTTCAGACTGGCTCAGTCGAGTTGAGGACCAGCTAGGCGCTGGCAGAAGGTCTTTTGAGCCAAGTGAATATTTACACAACTCACGACGACCACTTCGACAGCCAACTCACCCCTCAGCAGCGTCTTATTAAAAAGGTAATTAATATTCCTTTCTTTTTTTTTTTGATTGAACAAAAATGATAAAAATTCCATTTTAATTTTTCTCTTTTTTTTCAAACCTTTGCATTTAATTAATTATTAAGTATTTTATATACTTTATGTCATCAGGGTTAGAGGGTAACGTTTAAGATTCGGTATATTACAAAGATTACTCTACAAAAATGAAATTAGCTGCAGCAACCAGCTATATTTTGATGACTCAATCATAAAAATAAATTTCTTTTTTCGCCTTAATCCTGTGGTGCGGGGTCGACGGTTCATTCATGGGTAACTCACAAAAATAAATACCGTAGGCCTATATTAATTTTTATACAAGACTAGCCGCGTCGCCCGCCTTCGGCCTGCGGCGGACCCTCGCCTGTTCTTCTTAATTATGAAAAGAAAATTATTATTACTACTATTCCAATCCAGTGCCTGCTTGAGGATTTGTTTACATTCATGGAATACACAAATGAAAAGAATACTTAAATATTTCTCTATACATTTCCTATGGGAGAAATCGTAACTTTAAAAATTAATAACTCAAAAAGTTATGGGAATTTCGGGATGAAAATAATTTTCCTGTAATCCCGAGAAGGTCCTCTTTATGCATAAAAAATTTCATTTCAAAATTCCAACGGGAAGTTGCCTAAATAGAGCGAGACAGACGGACGGACAGACAGAGGGACATACAGACAGACAGACGGACATTAGTGAATTATATATATAGATTATTTAATAAATTATTTTTAAAACAACTTGTACGGGCCCCGACCTCTGTTTCGGCCCATAGCAGTAAGATTCTCCTTAGAAAAAAAAATTTTAATCGACTTACCTACGAACGAGTGAAATGAGATAACGTTTATTTTTTTACTTTCTCTTACCTTGTATATATGTATATATATATAGAGAGAAAGTATTGGATTCATGTCAAAAATTCGATGTCGAGATTTTGATGGATCTTCACGTTTTGAGGTCCCCTGAATCCAAAAAAGTGGTTTTCGCGACATGGTCTGTCTGTGGGGTGGGTGGGTGTGTGTGTGTTCAATTTTAAGCATGAAGGAATTGAGCTATGAGGTTGAAATTTTATATTTAAGTTAAGCACCCCCGGGACCGTGAAAATAAGCTTTTAATCAAAATCGGCCAAAGAGTACTAGTACTTTACTGATGTCACTTTTTCAGTTTTTTTCGATTTTCTCAAAATTCGCTCCAACGATTTTTTTAAATTCAAAAATCAATTATTTTTTAGATTCTCTATAAAATGTATATTCTCATTTTGCGATTGAAATCTTCTGAAGACCACTTTACTCTTGTATTTCATAGAAAAGATAGGAGAAATGGTTGCCATGGTAACAAAATATAAATATTTTCCCATACTTATAAATTTTACATCTTGAATTCATATGTTCCGTACTGTCGGGAACTAAATATATGTCGACACAAAAAATCTGGTGTGACAAGCACAGTACACAACTTTCGATTACCGAAGGTAAGAGAAAGTTGTGTGCTGTGCGCCAGTCACACCAGATTTTTTTAAATATATTCTTGTGTGAAAATTAATAGTCTATATTTATTTTTATGAAAAATTTTATTGATAGTAACTTATTGCTGATTGATGCAACAAATTTCATTTTTGTAGAGCATTGCACTTTTGTATGTTTGAAACAAGGGCGGATCCAGAGGTGTTTCTGGGAGGGGGGGGGGGGGGGTAATCTGGTGTGACTCGTCGCACAGCACCAGGGGTGTATATAGAAATTTTTTTCGGGGGGGCCTGTTCTCAAAAGTTTTTCTACGAAAAATTTTGTTTCTCGCGGAGCCAAACATTTTTTCATGTGCCGTTCGCGGAACCAAAAATTTTTCTCAGTCGGAAAAATATTTTACCCTTTTTTTAGAGACCCTAAATTTTTTTCGTCCACGGAACCAAAAATTTTTCAAGTCCCGTTCGCGGAACAAAAAATTTTTACCATTCGGAATAATTTTTTTTTTTTTTTAGAGAACCAAAATTTTTTCCCCCGCGGAACCAAAAGTTTTTCATGTTCCGTTCGCGGTATCTAAAATTTTTCCCATTTTTTTCAAATCTCGGGGGGGGGGGGGTAATTACCCCCTTTACCCCCCCCCCCCTTGTATCCGCCCTTGGTTTGAAATCATAATATTATAATAATATAGGGGGCCCTTTCCTGAGACGGCCAGTGCCTTTTAACCAATCTTAAATTTTTTTTTTTTTTAAGATAAATGCAGCACATGATTTCAGTCAATAATAAAATATGTGTTATTTTTTTAATAGATGTGGAGAAAAGTAGATTTATAGCTGGATAGAAGATTTTGAAGTAGCAAGAAGAAGAAAGAGAAGCAGCTAGTATTTATTTCATTTATTTAATACCCATTAGGCTGACGTTTCGGTCTCGGTCGAGACCATCCTCAGAGCTTATGGGCTGTCAATATGGGATAAATATTATGAACTCAATCATATGATTCATAACCAATAAGTTATAATTTCAATATATAAATATAAAACAATATATTGAGATTTAAAACAATTGAGTATATTAGCGGAAGAGTAACAGTATTAAATAAATGAAATAAATACTAGCTGCTTCTCTTTCTTCTTCTTGCTACTTCAAAATTATTTTTTTTAAGTTCACGTTTTGCTCTCGACCCTCTTTCATTGACAATTTTTAAGTCCTGAAGAAGGGGACCGAAACGTCGGTTAACATTATTTTTTTTTTTATTATTGACTGAAACTACCTGTTTCATCAGTCCACAAAAAATGTAAAATTTTTCTTCGGATGGAAGTTAATGTTTAAAAATATTTTCATAAAAAAAAAAACTTCTGAAGGTGATATAAATTATATGAATTTTTATTTATTTGCCATTTATTAAATTTTTTTTTTTTTTTTTGAGGGGAGGGGACTTTAATATACAACAAGGCTCTGTAAACGAAATTCCTCATCCAAATTATTAATTTCACTGATGAAATATTGAAAGTACTGGTTATTTTTCATTGAGAATAAAATCTCTGATTTTTCATCATTTATGTTTATAAAATATATTCACTTGGCAACGCGTTAAAAGCGAAAACCCGCAGGATTAAAAATTCTCTCTATCGGTCGCATTTCTTCCCCTGCGTGGTAATAAATTTCTAAAACCCCCTCGGCTTGGCACGTGGCCCGCCGAAGGCAGGCACCAAGTTTTTAGATAAACTTAATTGTTAAAACTAATTTCGTTTTGTTTCTTTTTTGAGGAATCTATAAAAAAAAAAAGGTATTTTTCAAGAGGGGTAGGTCATTGACTTTTTCAACTATCGGCAGGTAAAAAAAAGAAATAGGCTCATATTGATAGAGGTAGAGGTAGATAATAGATTGGGCAAGGAATGAGTCTACCAGATGTGGCTATCAGAGGGAGGTCATTTGGGAGCGATGACGTCACCAGGCGCCAGAGCAATTTCGCATCTTGTCCATATGCTGTCTTTTTTTTTTTATTATTATCAACGACTTCTAATTTCGTAACAATTATCTAGAACACTTTAAGGAATTTTTCACATTTGGGTTAATGGATATTAAATGATAGTCTTAAAGGAAGGGGAAGGAAACTAATTCGCCTTTTTTTATCTCTTTAATTTGATAAAATTCCTTGAAATAAAAATCTTTACATTTCTTAAACGAAAAACTCTGGAATGTCCGTTTGTCTTGTTTAGGTTAATACGAATTTATTCTTTCTAATCTATGATTACTAACTCACAATTTCCTCTCCACTGCTTGAGTAAGTGATGTACTATCACGCCAGATTCATTTTACTTTCTCTCATCTATCCGTTTATGTTAATACAATCGACTCTCGATAATCCGATACTCTCGAGCTCTTAACGTCATGTAAATCGAAAAAGTGGTGTGTATTTAGATTCACTCGTTAACTCGAAATATTTTTGGAAATAAGAGGGGGAGAGAACGTTCTATAATTGGAACTAAGCCACTCATCCCAAGAGCGGATCCAGAGGTGTTTCTCGAGGGGGGGGGGGTAATATGGTGTGACTGGACGCACAGCACACAATTTTTTTCTTAATTTCGGTAATTTAAAGGTGCATTCTGTACTTGTTTGCCAGAATATAAATACAAATCAAATTTTTAAGTATTAATTTTTAAAATTTTACATTAAACTCCCTTGTATCCGCCCTTGACTCACCCTCTTTATAATTCCAATTTTTCCTAGCCATGTTAACTACTTATTTTTCGGGTCTTGGTGTAGGGGTTAGCGTGCTAACCTCGTATACCAAAAGTCGCGGGTTCGGACCCCAGGCAGTCCGATGATTTTATTTAACCCATTTGGGTACCAAATGGTATAGTATTTGAATTATGGTGAAATATTTTTAAATTTGAAAAAGGTAAAATAAAATCATCTGTAGGCTACCAGATCTTACGTTTTGCCATTTCGGTCATTAAAATTATTTCACTTTACATCATATACTATCAGGGGCGGCGCGGCCACTAGGCAAACTAGGCGGCCGCCTAGGGCGGCAAAAAGGGAAAAATAAAAAAAAATTGGTTCCGCAAGCGGCACCCGAAAAAAAATTTGGTCCCGCGGGCGGCAAAAAAATTTTGGTTCCGCGCAAGAGGAAATGTTCCGCAGGCGGCAAAAATTTTGTGTCTTTAAAAAAAAGGTAAAAAAATTTTTTTCGGACGGGAAAAAATTTTGGTTCCGCGCAAGAGAAAATGTTCCGCGGGCGGCACACGGGAAAAAATTTTGGTTCCGCGAAAAAAAAAAAATTTCGCAGAAACATTTTTGAGATCAGGGAAAATTTTAAAGAGGGGGCGGCAAATTAAATTTTTAAAGTTTTTTTTTGGGGGGGGCGCAAAAAATATCTTGCCTAGGGCGGCAGAATAGCTTGCACCGGCCCTGTATACTATACCATATACTTTGGGCTAAAGCTATCAAGTGGGGACTTAATTGTGGCGCTCACTTTACAAGGCAAAAGTACGTCCCCCTTAATATGTCCGGGAAAAAAATTATCGTGATCGAGAAAAGTGGTTAGAAAAAAGGACCTCTAAAACTTTCAATATTTCTCTATCAATGCTGTCTACAATTCTGAAGAATAAAAAATCTGCTGTGCTTTCACGACCTTACTTTTTTAATATTTTTTATACAAGCACATTTGATACACAACTTTCGATTACCGAAGATAAGAGAAGTTGTGTGCTGTGCGCCAGTCACACCAGATTTTTATTATTTCTTGACAATATTTTGATTCCCTTAAATCTTAAATATCTTTTTTTTTCTCTGATCATAATCACATCGAAATATGTCTAATAAAGGAATTATTATATTGACTATGTCTATAATCGTATTATTTATTCAATTATAGACAAAAATCAATATTTTCACAATTAGTGGCAAGATTTGTCCAAATCGACTTGCTTTTATTAATTTGTCTTAAAATATTTAAAAAAAAAATCAAACAGCAAATAATTAATATAAAAAATCTCGACATCAAATTTTTGACATGATGGCAATACTTTGTCTCTCTATATATATGAATATTATCATATACATATAGGTAAGAGAAAGTAATAAAATTATTATTTTTACTATTTTTTTTTTTTAATTATATTTAAGAATCCCTTGTCACAATTGTGACAAGGTTTCTCCTCTTAAGAGGCAGAAACTCTACTACTGAGTCATAGCCCATGGGCCATAGACCTTGCAAGGTCTATATTTTATCTTTAGGCTATATATAAAATTTATACAATTTATATATGTACAGTGAGCGCCACAATTAAGTCCCCACCTGATAGCTTTAGCTTTAAGAATATGATAAATGGTGAAATAATTTTAAATTTTAAAAGTTAAAATAAAATCATCTGTACCAGATTTTACGTTTTATCTTTTCGATCATTAAAATTATTTCACTTTACATCATATACTGTACCATTTACTTAAGGCTAAAGCTATCAAGTGGGGACTTAATTGTGGCGCTCACTGTACATATTTTCAAAAATATAATATAAAAATCTTAATAATTGGAATTTTTTTCTTTCATTTCTCAAACTTCTTAATAATTCAAAAACTCGATATTTCGAATTTTTCTTGAGACCCCTTGAATTTCGAATTATCGAAAGTTGACTGTATAAAGAGAGAGGAATTATTGGATTCATGTCATGAATTCGATGCCGAGATTTTTATGAATATACCCGTTTTGAGACCAACTGAGGGAGAGAAAATACCAAAAATTATTTTATCCCCTCCTCTCTCGACTTTATAACATAAAAATTTTCCTTAATAAAAAAAATAGGCCTTGTATGAAGGTGCCGAAAACAGCCAAATACTTGCTTCTATAATGCTTGAATGGCCCCTTATATTAATATTTTTAAATTTTTATCTAGTATAGTTTGATTCATTTATGTGTGTCCCTTTTGTTTTCATACTCTATATTCTTATAATATTACAAGATACTAATAATTTAACTTTATTTCCAGACCTGTTGTGGCCTGCAGCTCAACCTGCCCAAGACGAAGCACCGACTTGTCTCGGCTCTCAGTGTCCCTGAGTAGGACCTCGAGGGACGTTCTCTCCGCGCTGCGCTCTCTCAAATTCTCCCGCCTTTTGGTAAGTACTTTTCATTTATTGTTAAAGGAGATGCGGCCAGCAGAAAGATTGAAGGCCAGGTTCCCAAGTGTTCTTGTCTTTTGCGAAAATACGTTTTTTTATGACGCAAAGGGAGTCTGATATGTATCTTTGAAGGTGGGTTTGAGGTGGCTATATGAGTTTAAACGAGTCAGGGAAGGGTTGCAGTTTCTCCAGGAATAGCCTGGAGGTTCAAAGCTGCGATCCTTGTGGCTAGGGACCCGAGGGCTCCACCGATCTGATGGTGGGGACGGGGTCATAAATACACATTTGTATGTTCGTATTTTGTGTTAGACTAGGTAGGATCTCTTACATATTAGCCCCCGCACTCGTTTGCTCGTATTCCAAAAAATCACGTTCATTCTCACTGATACGATTTCTTCAGACCCCCAGTTCACGGAGTTTTTGTTAAAGCAAGGCTAAATTCGCCATGTTTTTTTTTTTTTTTTTCTTTACTACACTTTTTTTGTAGTAAACGAAAATAACTTTTTAGTGCTTATTCAATTAGTGTATTTGTGAATGTGAATAACTGAAAGCAGAGAAAAGGTAAGCCTAAATATTAATATAAATAAAAAATTAACTTTCATATAATTAACTGATAGAACTAAGATTAATTCAAATATTTTTTTTAGGAAGAAAACAGAAGTATAATAACATGGTTGACTCAATTTATTAAATAAATTCAGTAACGCTTAATTAAATCACGAGAAGAAAGAAAGGGTGATCTGCATAGTTTCATCAGATATTTTAATAAAAACCAGCAATGGTGAAAAAAAACTTGCTCTAGGAATTCATTTTCAAAAAAAAAAAAAAAAAAAAAGAAAGAAAATAGATCAAATAAAACACACCAAGTTGCATGTGACGTCACATTTGCCTCCTTTCTCTTTCAGTCTTTACCAAATCAAAAAGAAAAAATTATTACAATTATCTTCTTCTTCTTCTATCCTCGCCTTTTTCCCGCGATGCGGGGTCGGCGGACCTCCCTCCAACCCTATCAAGCGTTTTTGCGACCGGAAGAAATAGGACAGGCCGGCCCGTCGTACGGTTTGACGCCTGTTGAAAAGAGGAAGGAAGAGACAGACATACAAATAACTGAAGGACTGTCTGTCCCAGCTCGGGCAGCTCGTGGTCGCCATCCACGTACCCACAAAATGTGATCCCCTGAGCGAAATTATTACAATTATTATCATTACTATATATAAAGCGCTAGCGGCAAGCTTCCGTCTGTGCCGATCAGGTCGCTGATTGGCCAGAGTTATAGGAAGTGGAGCGGGAACGGAAAATTTTAAGTCAGAGAGGAAAATTTGAAAAAAAAAAAAAAAAAACAGTCAGCAAGAATAAATTTGATGCATTTGCTCGCCAAAGGCGACCAAGGGGGTCCAGGGGGCGTTGCCCCGGGCCAGTGGCGGGCGAAGGTGGGCTTTACCACTGGTATAAAATATATTTATTTTATAATATAATGTTCTGGCTAATCGAAATCACTGACTTAAAATACCGTATAAAAGGTAATTGGGTTTTTAAATAATATAAAATATAAATCGTAATTGAAATTTTAATAATTTGAATTTTATTCCAGGTGGATGATCTGCGAACAAATAAATAAATCTTATTGAGACATTATTTGAGGAACATGTAACATTCCGCGTTATCTCAATAACAATTTTAATAACAGCAGTTACTGACTGATTCCTCACAATAGAAATAATAATTTCGTTTTTTTCCTCTCTCTTCTACTCTTTTATTTATTAGTTTAAGCGCCAGAAATTCACAACCCGTGAAAAAAAAAGGAAGGGACGAGAAGAATAAATTACCTGAGAGTTGTTGGCAGAGAGCACCTGGATGCTCTTATTTGCTCTCTTCTTTTTCAGGTAAACATAAAAAAAGAGAGAGATCAGGTGAAGAAAGAAAAATACAATTTGAATCTAAAAGTATAGATGTGTAATTTTACTTATCTTACCAGAGAAAACTGGGAGCCTCCCATTCGCTCCCAAACCAACGAACCACTTCTATTTATTTCGTAACAATCGAATCTGTAAATTAAAAATCTGGTGTGACTGACGGACAGCACACAACTTTCTCTTACCTTCGGTAATCAATGTGTTCTGTGCTTGTCACACCGGATTTTTTCTGTCGAAATATATTTAGGCTCCGACAGTACGGTACATTCGATTTTCAAGATGTAAAATTTATAAGTATGGGAAAATATATTTTTGTTACCATGGCAACCATTTCTATCTTTCTTATGGAGTACAAGAGTAAAGTGGTCTTCAGAAGATTTCAATGACAAAATGAGAATATACATTTTAAAGAGAATCTAAAAAATAATTGATTTTTGAATTAAAAAAAAAAAAAATCGTTAGAGCGAATTTTGAGAAAATCGAAAAAAACTGAAAAAGTGCATCAGAAGTACTAGTACTCTTTGGCCGATTTTGCTCAAAAGCTTCGTGTCAGGTCCCATGAGGGTGCCAAACTTAAATATAAAATTTCAACCTCCTAGCTCTTTTAGTTCTTGATAGTGGCGCATCCAGGATTTGCTCTTAGGGGAGGTTTTTCGGGGGATGGGGGAGGGGCTGATCTCAAAAACTTTTCTGTGATTTTTTTTTTTTTTGCGGAACCAAAGTTTTTTGCCCAATTTTATTTTTTCTTTTCTATTTGTAATCTCGAAGACTCCGATGAGCCGCAGTTACTTCATCATACACGGATGGTCGGTGTGTTGGGTGAAATTAATAAAAATTTATGAGTAAATTTTTTTAACTTTTTATTATATAGAGATTTTTTTCTGGTCGACTGAATTGCAATTTCTCAGTTTCGAATTATCTTCATCGTCAGAACCTAAAGAAAACTTTGTTTTAAGGTCCTGACGATGAAGATAATTCAAAACTGAGAAATTGCAATTCAGTCGACCAGAAAAAATATTAATAATAAAAATTTAAAAAAATTTACTCATAAATTTTATTAATTTCACCCAACACACCGACCATCCATGTATGATGAAGTAACTGCGGCTCATCGGAGTCTTCGAGATAAAATATCCTTCATCTCAGAATACAAATAATTATATTTTGATTTTTTTTATCTCCTGGGGGGGGGGTTTAAAACCCTAACCCCCCCCCCCCATGGTTGCGCCAGTGGTTCTTGAGATATTTTGTTCACAGACACGCAGACAGATTGACAGACCTTAAGTATTAATTTACAATTAATATCACAGTTCTTAAAATGTTCGGTAAATAACGCTCTATATTTATTGAGAGCCTCCGGACCTAATATTTTCTGCAAATTATTGTAATAATTAAGACATTTGTCTCTCAGCCAATATCTACAAAGGGTGAGGAGAGGGGAAATATAGATCCTGACACTTTAATAAATTTCTGATTACGTTTATGTAAAATACAAACCCTCTTATTTTGTTTTTTGACAAAACCGAAATTCTAAAGTCAAAAAGTTTTTTTTTTATATAAATTTGTCGTCGATATCAGGACAAGAGAGGAAATAGAAGAAATATGGTATTTGATGAAGGGTAGAAAGGAAGAAGGAAGAAGGAAGACGGATAAAGGGGAGTTGCAATATAAAGCCATCGATAAAACTCGGAGTTTGTTGTGTGTTTTATGAGTCTGACAAGTCAGTCATTGATTCGATGAGGGCAACATGGAGATTGTCATAAATCATGAAAGAAAGTTTGATGGTGGTGCGTTTCCAGATCCAAGGAGCCTAGAGCAAGGCAAGGCCAGCTCAATTATAAGACAGTTAGGGCGCGAGGGACTAACGACGTTGAGGAATCGAATGAGTCATACCACGTGACGACTAGACGACCTGCCTTAACTTCTCTTCTCTCCCTTTGCAGGTTACATCGGATATCACCTCTCGCTCTCTCTCCCCTTTTATAAACATTAATTCCTCCCCTTTTCTCAGAGAATTTATATCTATTAGATCTCTATTAAAGCATTTTCCATTAACTTTTAGGCTAGAATTTTATTTATATTATGAACTCGATCGTCCCCAAACGAAAGGAGTATAAATTATATCCTTTTATAATAAGAACTCTGACTGGAGCCCTTTAAACATAAAATCGTTTTGTTTTATTCAAAAGTTTTATTTCTTCTTTTATCCCGGTTATGGCATTTGTGGGATGGTAATAAAAAATGAAATAAAATATTCATATATTTATTTTATTTTATTTTAATTTGTTTAAGCCTCCGTGCTGGAGGCGAGGAATAAAGAGAAAAAAATTTCAAAACATAGACTCACCGAACACTGCAGATATTATTCAATAAAGAGGTTTAGGCCTTTTCAGTACACAAAATAAAAAATATAAATTTTTTCTTTCAAAAAATCATATTTATTTTAAAGGTTTGACAAACCAATGCGGGTTTCGACAGCTTCCAGCTTGTCTTCCTCAGTATCGGGTTTGTACCTTTTTATAGGTGATTTTCTCAAATTCCTCTCCAGGAACAAAACTTCTTTTCCATAGAACGCCCAACACTTTCTTCTCAACATATATAAGTTAAAAAATTGCGTCTAATGCTTACGTATGTTGATACTGAACTTATGTATGTTGATAAGAAAGTGTTGGGCGTTCTATGGAAAAGGTTTGTTCTTGGAGAGGATATTTGTGAAAATCACCTATAAAAAGGTACAAACCCGACACTGAGGAAGACAAGCTGGAAGCTGTCGAAACCCGCATTGGTTTGTTAAACTTTTAAAATAAATATGATTTTTTGAAAAAAAAATTGTGTTTTTTATTTTGTGTACTGAAAAGGCCTAAACCTCGTTAGAAAAAAATTTGTGTAAGCCAACGGCAGACAAAATGATTTTTGTCTGCTGAACAACATTGATCTTGGTGGCTGTTTTCTATTCTTCTTGCCAGGCCCGCCTGCTAAATAAAACTCCATCATTATATCGGACAGACCTCGATTCCTAATCTTTATTTTATCATTAATGTGAATTTTCCGTTCAAGTTTCACTTCTCTAGTATAATACATACTACAGCAGTTTGTTGGTGGCTTATTTTTACTTTCTCTTACCCTATATATGAAAATCCCGGTATATGGAGAGAAATTATTGCGATCATGTCAAAAATTCGATATCGAGATTTAAACGTTTTGAGGTCCCCTGAGTCCAAAAAAGTTGGGTCCTGCAAATTGATCTGTATGTGTATGTATATGTACAGGAACGGATTAATACAATTTTGTTGGTGGAGGCGGATTTTTTTTTTCCTTTAATTATTTAAGGTCTTTTTCAGCATCTATGGCCATTTAGACCCCGCCCCTATTATTATTATTTGAAATTCCTATCGGGATCCCCGTTTATTTCCTCGAGATGCTTTCGTGTACGAAGACACACACCTCAAATCCAACCGGCTTCTGGTCGTAGCCATCTACCGGCACCCCGTGAAATTACATTATTTCCTATCTCTAACTCCTCTTCCTGCTTTCGTCTCTAGCTAGTGAGCTAATCCTTATTTCTGGTTCCAATTGGCTCCTTATATCCAACCTCTTCTATGCTATGGAGGATGTCCTAGTTTGAGGAGGGACTCCCTCAGCACCGGCGTGTAGCCTGCTCCTTTCGAAGAATGCATCACTGAGAGGGAATCTTCTTTACGTCCCTTCGAAAGGACGGGATGTCACAGCAACTCCCTCTTCTCGTAGAGTTGCCTGGGGGCTATTGTGGCGAGATCCTATGTTCCAATCCAGTGCCTGTTTGAGGATTTATTTACATTAAATAAATATTTTTATTTAATGAAAAATCCCTCACGCCCTGGATTTGAACACAGATCCTCTTTGTAGAAGCCGACATCCTAGCCCCGACCAGCGAGCCCTCCCCCCCGTCTCTATTTATTTAAATTTTTTTTAATAATATCTTCAAACACTACCACCGTTAAGGTGATTTGTGACTTTTTAAAATAAATAGTAAAAACAATATTTCAGACAAAAAAATCATAATTTCTTTAGATAACTTGTTTTTAAAACTTTTCGCAATTTTTTCTCGGAGGGGGCAGTCAAAAAAAAAATATTAGAAAATCATATATCATAAAAAAATATATTATTAATGAATTCTTATTGTAACTTTAAAAAGTTGATTTCGTTAACTAATAACAAGAACAAACGTTAATTCTATTAAACCTAATTAATTAATTAATCCCTCTTCTTCCCTAAAATTCAAATACTATATGTAGGTAATAAATTTTGATTAAAAACAAAATTTTAAATTAATTTGATTATGCATGGCATTTAATTAACATCCTCATGATCATGATCATTTAATGGGTAATAAATTTACTAGAATTCGTGGAATCATGTCAATTAAAGAGAGAGAGAGAGAGAGAGACACATGTTTGGTGACGTCACGGGGGTCTCTCTCTCTTTTTGGGACTCACCACCTGACTTTCATCCCCTCTCTCTCTCTTCTTTACGCTCTCCCTATTCGATCGATGATGTCTTCCCTGAATCCCGAGGGAATGAGTCATTCATTCCCTTCCTATTTTTTTTTCTCCCTGGTCAGGGTCTCTCTCTTCGTTTTCTTATTACTTTCCCCTTCATTAATCGCCATCACGTTCATTTATTTATCTTTGTTTGTGTGTTTATATATCATATACAAACGCTATTTATTATTAACACTTTGAAAAATTTCCCTTTTTAGCCTTTTTTCCCGTACAGGGAGTACTAAAGGTACTAAGAGTACAGTAGTACTAAGGGGGAGAGCTTTTGCAGAGATTCCGGTGTCCGTCTGTCTGTCCGTCCGTAGAAAAATAATAATTACATATAGCCTACGTATTCAGCATAAAAAACTGGATTTTGTTCAAAAGCTTCGAGTCACGTGCCAGAGGGGTGACTAACTTAAAAATAAAATTTCAATCTCCTAGCCTAGAGTATTTTGTTCATAGACACACACGCACAGAGACAGACCATGTTGCGAAAACCACTTTTTTGGATTGAGGAGACCTCAAAACGTGTAGATCCATCAAAATCTCGACAGCGAATTTTTGACATGAATCCAATACTTTCTCTTTTTATATATTAACATATATAGAGGTAAGAGAAAGTAAAAAGCGGCATCGATGAAGGCGCTCAAAACCATTCCAGAATTCAAGTAGGCCTGTTACAAATGTTTCGAAGATTGGATGAAGCGTTGGAAGTTTATTGGAGCCGGAGGAAAGTACTTTGAAGAAGATGAAATAAATTTTAGAAAATGATATGAATGAAATATTGAATCCTTATAGAGGACGTTATAAAGAATCCGGGAAAAACCTATTTGGGGAGGCTCGAAAAATTTTGAAAATTCCGAATTTTTTTATTTGAAAACAATAAGTTTTATTTATACTTATCAAAAACAATTATCCTGTAATAATAAAATAATCAAATGAAAAATATTAAAAATTGTTGTAAGTAGCCTATAATTAAATTTTCTAGCGATGGGAAGTGACTATAGACTTTGAATTGGATATAGGAGACTTTGCATCGCTAAAAATTAAATTATAATTATAAATAAATTTATTTCTGTATTTTGAGCTTTCGCTCTTTACAGAGATCTGACAAGTGAGTATAATCCTTTATACATTTTCAAGACTCTGGACACCGAATGATAATAAATATATAAAAATAAATACTACAAAAATTTTCAGAAAAAAAATGTAACAAACAAAAATAAATAATAACAGATATATAAAATTATAATTATAACAATTTTTAATATTTTTCATTTGATTATTTAATTATTACAGGATAATTGATTTTTGATAAGTATAAATAAAACTTATTGCTTTCCAATAAAAAATCTGTTACTCACACACACACTTCTCACCTTTGGTGAGTGGACTGGTGCACACCAGATTTTTTTGTCGACAGTATTTAGTTCCCGGCAGTAGGGAATATTTGAATTCAGATGTAAAATTTATAAGTCTGGGAAAATATTTATATTTTGACCATGGCAGCCATTTCTCCTATCTTTTCTATGGAGTGCAAGAGTAAAGTGGTCTTCAAACAATTTTGAGGGCAAAACGAGAATATACATTTGAAAGAGCATCTAAACAAGGTAATTGATTTTTGAAATTTCTAATCAAAATCGTTAGTGCGAATTTTGAGCAAATGAAAAAATCTGAAAAAGTCTTCAGAAAGTTCTAGTACTCTTTGCCCAATTTTGATTGGAAGCATTTTTCCGGTCCCGGGGTGTTTAACGTTCTCTATAAAGGTTCAGCCTCATAGTTCAATTCGCTTCATGCTTAAAAGTTGAACACAGATACACACACACACACACCTCACACCAGTCAATTATATATATAGACCTACTGTAGATTTGTCAAAAAAGTAGTAAATAAAACAAAGGCGAAATGATTTTTTAATTTCAAAATTTAGGATTTGAGCTTAAAGTAGCCTTCCGGCTCCCTGGGGAAACACTTTCAAAAAAATGGTTTTTTTAATTCAAATTTTAAGATTTGAGCTTAAAGGGCCCGGGCCCCCTGAGGAAAAAATTTCAGGAAAATGAGTTTTGAGGAAACAATTTCAAGAAAATGCATTTTTTAATTGAACTTTTAAGATTTGAGCTTAAAGACACTGGCCCCCTGAGGAAAAAATTTCCAAAAAATGTTTTTTTTAATTGAAATTTTAAGATTTGAGCTTAAAGGGCCCGGGCCCCTGAGGAAAAAAATTTAAAGAAAATGATTTTTAATTCAAATTTTAGGATTTGAGCTTAAAGGGCCCGGGCGCCCTGGGGAAAAAATTTCAAAAAAATGGTTTTTTTAATTCAAATTTTAAGATTTGAGCTTAAAGGGCCCGGGCCCCCTGAGGAAAAAATTTCAAGAAAATATTTTTTTTTTAATTGAAATTTTAACCATGAAAATTATTTTTTATTAGAATTTTAAGGTGGGAGCGCAATGGGCCCGGGCCCCCCGGAGGGCCCGGGCCCCGGGGATATAGCCCCCCTGCCCCCCCCCGTCTGCGGCCCTGCCTATATATGAAATATATAAGAGAGAGAAAGTATTTTTTTCTTGTTATTAAATATAAAATTTGTCATTTTTTATAGATATTATTTAACGACTGAGGGCTAATTTGTATTCATACGGATAAGAATGAGTGACTCTATACTTAAAAATTTGCAAATTTTATTCCATAATCTGACTGGCTCTCTGGTTTCTGTTGTTGTGATATTTTTTATTTTGTCACGTAGGCTTAAATGGCACCCACCCTTTAACGAAAAATAAATCTATTTTTGCACAAGATGGTCACATCTAGTTTTATAATTGGATTAGAGATTATTTTTTTTGTGGTGATATTTAAAAAGTTGTCCCACAAATAAAAGAGCGGGATTCTTTGAACATGACCAGAGAGAATTTCAAAGAGTATATATATATATGCTGAGAATTTCACTGTTGGTTACATCGTCATCCTTTTATATATATTTCTTCTTTTTCTATTCTTTTGGTTGCCAATTGGATTTGTATTTTTGTTGATTCCCTCTCTTTCTTTCTTTCTTTACAAAAAAAGAAAAAATTTCAAAGAATATAAATAATATTAATTCTAAGCGGTCGCTCCTTTTATATTTTTGAAAAAATTTTAACAAAAAAAAAAAAAAAAAAGTAGAGCTGAGAACTTATAGATAGTACGGCCGGTCTCAGAATACCGAAGAAACAAAGACGTTGCCTTCCTCCTATCTTAGAGACAAAGATTTGAGGTTCCCTGAATCCAAAAAAAGTGTTTTTCGCGACATGGTCTGTCTGTCTGTCTGTGAACAAAATATCTCAAGAACGAAAAGAACTATGAGGTTGAAATTTTATATTTAAGTTAGTCATCCCCCTAGAGCGTGGAAATAAGCTTTTAATCAAAATCGACCAAAGAGTAGGGAGACTGGGTATAGTTGATACACTTTTTACTTTCTGGTTTTTGTATTTTTCTCTATAATTGTACTGAAACAAATGCAACTTAATAAAATACTATAACTATTTGGCTATCAGTTGGTACATTTAAAAGCTTTATAAAAATAAATTTGTGGTCTCTAAAAAATATTTTGTAAACTTTGCCAGACGTATCAATTTGACCCAGTCTGGGTCAAATTGATACAGCATTTGAGCAGGTTGGTATGGTGCCAGAATTCAGGATATATAGAAACAAAAACATGTATGTTGAAAGGGTTTTAATGTTTTAAAATGTACCTTTCTTTGAAACTTATGTTTTTCATAAACATGTCTCAAATTTTCGAAAAACTTCCAACGGCCGATTAAAACTAGTTGCCCGACTAAGGCTTGTTGCTTCTGGCACTCTTAAAGAAAGATTGGGATATCTTTTTAGGTGCCCTTTCAGTTTTCTTCTTATAATTCCTCGGTATTTCTGAATACAAAAATACCCCATAAGAATATACCATATCAACTTGACCCAAAATAAGCGTATCAACTTGACCCAAACGACGCCATTACACTAAATTAAAATCTACGAGAAACAGGTAGCAGTTAAAATTACTGTTTCAAGTTAATATTTTTACCTTCAAACCAGGGAACAATATGATGTGTTGGATTATTCAACTAGCTCACGAATAACCCTAAAATAAAAGGTGGAAGTCTCTAGTAAAAATTTACTTTCAGTTGAAAAAAAAACAGTTTTTATTCACAAATCACAGCGGCAAGCAACCACCTCCTCCAGCACATGCGTGGTTATTGAGTATCCTTTTGATCCTTCTCCACTCCCGTTCTTGCTTGCAAGTGTCTTCACGTTTGGAAGTTATTGGGCCTGTATCAACTAGACCCGGTCTCCTACTAGTACTTTACTAATGCACTTTTTCAGTTTTTTATGATTTTCTCAAAATTCGTTTCGCACGATTTTGATAAAAATTCAAAAATCACTTATTTTTTAGATGCTCTTTAAAATGTATATTCACATTTTGTCATTGAAATCTTCTGAAGACCACTTTACTCTTGTGGTTCATAGAAAAGATAAGAGAAATGGTTGCTATGGTAACAAAATATATTTATATTTTCACTTATATTTTACATCCTAAAATTCGAATGTACCGTACTGTCGGAAACTAAATATAAATATGTCGACACAAAAAATCTGGTATGGCAAGCACAGAACACAACTTTCGATTACCGAAGGTAATAGTGCGACCAGTCACGCCAGATTTTTCTTAATATCTTTTTTACAAATTTTTCATTTATTTGATTGAATAGATAATAAATAAAGATTTAATTATTTATTTATTTTATCGGGGATATATTGGATAACAATTTCAATTCGACATATGTTCTTCAGGCTGGATGCTTTTAAAGTAGTAAGAAAAAAAAAATCCTTTTGTTAATCTTTTCAAGGAGAAGAAGAAAAGAATATTTATGGAAAAAAAAAAAAAAAACTCTTTGAACTGTAAAATCACCCAGGCTCAATATTTATTTACCTCAAAGCTCATTATTATATTCACTCTACCTCTCTTTATTTAATCTTGTTTATCGAAAACCTTCTTCTTTTCTTTCCTTTTCTTTCGCCTTGAATATTGAAGAAAGAAAAAAAATAATCCTTTCTGGTCAAGTTTGAATTTAGAGGACCAACAAAAACAACAACAAATTAGTGGGGGAAGAAATTTTTTATTTTCATTTTTGCGTGTAGGGGTTAGCGTGCTGGCGTTCTGTACCAAGGGTCGCGGGGTCGCATCCCGTCTCATCCGACAATTTATTTCAATTTAATTGGCTACCAATAAATTCAAATGCATACAGACGGGGTCAAAGGCTGAACGCACACCAATTGAGCAAAAACGTTTTTGCCTAAAACTGTTTTTTCAATGCTTTTCTATGGGTCAACCGAGGAGACAAAACACAATTGGACATGATTCGACATCATTGAACAAAATGTTTTGCCATTGAGCGTTTTAGCTCAATCGGTGTGCGTTGGCATTGTATAAAATATTCTGCCATTGAGCAAAAAATGCCAACGCACACTGATTAGCCAACTTATTTGGTATGCGTTCAGCCTAAATGGCCTCTGTTGCCGAAAAAGACTTTAAAATAAATAAAAAAAAAAAAACAATAATGGCTACCAGCTGACGTTTCGGTTCCCTGTTTGAACCATTCTCAGATAATGACTTTTCGCCAGCTCTGAGGATGGCTCAAACACGGAACCGAAACGTCGGCTATGGAATTAAAAGAATAAAGAAATAACCTTAGCTGCATCTCACATTTCTACCCTCTTATTAATATAACATCTCAACTATAAATTGTTTATACTGTATAAAAATTACTAATTCAAAGGTGGAATTTTATTCGTTATAATTTTCCTAATAATGGGCATTTTAATCTAACGTTAAAAGAAGTTCAATTTTGGCCAGACCCACTCTAACCTCTGAGTTTTGTTTAACTAGAAGAATTTTTTTGATATTATTTTTCCCAAAACGTTTACCAAAGTCAAAACTGAATGTTTGTTCTCTTACGTAGCCGTCCCTCACCTGCTTCTCCTACTTTAAAGCCATTATGTGACATTGCGTGAGAAAGGGATAACGAAAACAACCCTCTCCCCCCCCCCACCCCCCCTCACTCTCCCTTTCTAGACATATTAAAATGCGACTTGTGATATTTATTGATTCCGGTGTGTTGGTTTGTTTTTTGTTGTTGTTGTTGTTTATAATCATTTGATTCAATCAAACAATTTTTCCTTTCCATATGCTTCACATCTGTTGGAATTCCTTGACCTGAATTTTATTATTTTTTTTTATTTACCGTCCCCGACCTTACTCAACGTCACTTTTATTAAAATTTTATTCTATCTTGTTATTTATTGTCTATTTTAATAGTGGAATCAAATGTCCAAAAAAATCTATTATCTGAAAAAGGCTTTTAGTTTCACGGCTCTTTTATTTTATTTGTTAGGCCAATGATCTTGTTTTATTAAAACAATTTCAATTTACATTATATATTTTTTTTTAATGCTCACACTTTTTTCCATCCTCACACTCACACTCACATTCACACAGTCTTTTCGGCAACTAAGGCCATATAAGACTTTGACGATATCCGTTATTGATTAATATACATATTGGGGGTCCAGGCATTCTTTTGGTATCCAAATGGCTTAAATAAAATCATCGGACTGCCTGGGATCCGAACCCACGACCCTTGGTGTAGAAGGCCAGCACGCTAATCCCTACACCAAGTCCGAGGGCTGTATTCTAGAAGTTATCAAGGAAAGACTTCAAAAGCAGAGACTGGCAGCAATATTTTTTGGGCCGACGTTTCGGTTCCGTTAGAGGCCTTCTTCAGGGCTAAAAATGTATAGGCTACATATATTTATAAATACATTTGTTCAATTTTAAGCATGAAGGAATTGAGCTATGAGGTTGAAATGTTATATATATATGTTAAACACCCCCGGAAGCATGAAAATAAGCTTTTAATCAAAATCAGCCAAAGAGTACTAGTACTTTACTGATGTACTTTTTCACTTTTTTTCGATTTTCTCATAATTCGCTCCAACGATTTTGATTAAAATTCAAAAATCAATTATTTTTTAGATGCTCTTAAAAATGTATATTCTCATTTTGCCATTGAAAATTTCTGAAGACCACTTTACTCTTGTACTTTATAGAAAAATTGTTGCCATGGTATCAAAATTAAATATTTTCTATACTTATATTTTTTATAAATTTTATAATATATTGGTGGAAACTAAATATATTTCGACACGAAAAATCTGGTGT
The DNA here is from genome assembly GCA_023213315.1 of Euborellia annulipes. Lineage (NCBI taxonomy): Eukaryota > Metazoa > Arthropoda > Insecta > Dermaptera > Anisolabididae > Euborellia > Euborellia annulipes. Next base: position 66,936 of record JAKCPI010002913.1, read on the forward strand.
GACAAGCTCATAACACAACTTTCGATTACCGAAGGTAAGAGAAAGTTTTCTGCTGTGCGACAGTTACACCAAATTTTTATTTATTAAGTTCTGTGATATCGGGAATTAGAGAAAGTAAAAATTCCCTATTTTCTTATCTTATATGCATTTGCAAAATAACATCTCCCTTCAGGACTGCATAAAATTAATTTTATTATTTAGGAATTTGATATTCTTCTTTGTATTGGAATGCAATATTATAGAAATCGAAAGTCTCGTCTAAGAGGCCTTTGTCCTGGAGCATTGCATCCCTTAAAAAGGCGGGCGGGCGGGCGACACATGTTCTGAAGGGCTAATCTTTCTTTTTGCCTACCCAAAGGCCAACGACCTCTGCAGGTAGAAGAAGAGATGTTTTGCGTCAGAGATGATGCTTCAAAACAAGGTTCACACGCTTCAAAAAAGGGTCCAGTGGGTTGAGAGAGGGTCCAGAAAAATCACCCGTTTGTCCGTTCATTCGCGATTCCCACAACAGCCCTCTTCATACTCTCCCAATCGATCCCTATTTTTTTTTTCCTTCTTCCTTTCTTTCTACTTCTCCTCTCACTCAATAATCGTCATCATCAGTCAGCTTGCATGCAAAATTTCCCACCCCCGCAATGCAGGTGCCAAAGAGTCCACCTGGCTCATCATCATCATCTTGTGTGTTGTGTACATTGTGACATCATCGATCCCTTTCTTTTTTTTTTCATTGCCTTAGTCACTTTTCATGCATTCAAATTACCAGATAAACGTTTGTGCCATTTAGAAGTCTGCTTCTTTCTAACAATAAATGCTGCATATCATTGAATACAATAAAAAATGACGTTTATTCCGAAGAAATATAAAAAACAAACAATATTTTCTTGAAAAATAGTAATTTTGCAGCATTGAAATACGTAAATGATAAAAATCGTTATTAAAAACAATAAGGAATTTATTTTATTCTTAACAAGACTGTGAGAATGTTTTTTGTTGGTGAGGCCAAACGCCCCATGGCCCCCAGAAATTGAACCCTGGATCTCCAACCTTTCCGGGACATCGGTGTGCTGTCCATTGCTTACCAGGCCACTTCAGGTCCCTCGACCTCCTTGAGGTCCTTGAAGTCGAGGGTCCGTTGGTCTGGTCAATGGACAGCACACCGATGTCCCGGAAAGGTTGGAGATCCTGAGTTCAATTTCTGGGGGTCATGTGGCGTTTGGCCTCACCAACAAAAAAACATATTCTTGTTAAATATATCTATGACTCACTTGTCAGTTAAATTCGAATCTTATTCAAATATGAGTGGGTCAATGCAAAAGTGGCCAAAAGTAAACAATTTTCTTATTTTTCCGTTTTTGGATAGTAAATTATGGTAGTTATTAGGTGTAATAATGAACTATGTCCGAATTTCAATTTTAATCCTCCAGAGTGCAGCAGTTCCTCAATGCAAAAAAAAATCTGAAAAAATCCAAATCCAAAAATCGGAATATAAAATTTAAAACTTATAAAGAATCAATCTAATTTAAGTTCTTGATGATTGCTGAGATGTAAAATAAATAAATGTTGTATATTTTAAGAGGATTAAATATAAGGCTTTAACCAATTTAATGTCTTATGGCTGTCGAGATTTAATCAGGAAGCCGAAGGAACTTTGCTGCCAGGAGGTTAAATAAAAAAAATCTTTTGTTTAATTTTTATTTGCCGAACTTTCGGTCGTCTATCACGGCCTTCATCAGGGCAAATATATCAACAATACACGATCTTGGGTATTTTAACGTTTACTGTAATCAGATACAAATTTTTTTTAATTTTATATGTATATAAAATTAAAAAAGTTCCCTCGGCTTCCTGATTAAGGCTTTAACTTTGATTTGTCTTCGGGCTTGGACTTGGTTCACTTTTGCTCTCAATCCCTCATATATAGACCCTGTTATGCAATGGTGTGTCAAAGACCAAACATCGAGTTTTGAGAAAATCAACAATAAAGTTTTTTGTTTACATTGGATTATATATAATTTTTCTTGTCAATTATGCAAGTAAAATTAAATATAATTTTTTTAGGACATATTTCATAAAAAATACTATTAATTAAAGCATTTGAAACAATATTCCGTGCTTAACTCAATTTTGAATTTTTTGGTCTTGACACACCATTGGTCTATATTATAGACCTTGAAAAATATTTAACTATTCTATTCTTGTCGAGATTTTGATGGAAATACACATTTTGATGACCCCTGAATATATGAAAAGTAATAAAATTATTTTTTTCATAGCCTACATAGATTCCTCAAATGTAATAAAATTCATTGGTATTTTAAACAAATCATCGATGCTTTTGTTCGTTTTGTATAATTCGGTCACTGACCTTGTTGCTGATGTTGGTTTGTTTATTTAACCCTTTCAAAGGGCTGACTGCCTGAGCGTGTGACCCTCAACCTTTTCTTTTCTCTTTTCTCATTCAAAACGATGGGAAATTCCTGGACAAAAACATGTTTATATCTGAAAACATTTAGTTTGAATTAAAAAAAAAAATAGAATTCATTTACTTATTCATCTAAAATCCTCGTTGGGAGTAAAAAGAGGCTTCGAAATTTGTATCTTAATTAGAACGGATTTTTTTTTCATTAAATCATTCATTAGAAATTTTTGTTTTTATTTATGACTACGGTAATTTTTTTTAATCTTAAAATTGAAAAAAAAAATATTACTAGCAGCCCAGTCCGCCTTCGGTGGTCATCGCGCCTAGTAAGAGAAGCTTAGCCTCCCTGGATCCCCTCCAACTTACTCTGTCGCGGACTCTCGCCGTTTCTTTTATGTTGCATACAGGACAGCACATATTTCTAGGATAGTCCATTAAAGCAAAAAATGTATTCATCAATTTTTAGACTCTATCATTTGAGAGATTTTATAATTACAATTAATTGGGCACCAGACACAAAGGTCCGAGAGAATTTGAATTTTAAAAGGGTGAAAGTCCGCAGCAGATGGGTCCAAGAAGGGAATCCAGGAAGGCGAAACCTCACTGGCTAGACGCAAAGGATCGAATCGGATTGAAGATCGTGATTTTTGCACTTGCCTGATCTCTGGATCGGATCGTAACCCACCCTAATTGAGATTCAAGTTTAGAGGCCTTTAATGATCTTATGGTATAAGGATTTATAATTTTATATTTGGAATATTTCACGCTTGGCTGATTGTGCAGCTAGTATTTAATATTTGTTGTATGAAATATTATATGTGTATACAATAAACAATAACAGGTGGAAAAGAACGGAAGTTTGTATGTTGTTAATTAGTTAACAAGATGATGGGATATGAAAAGGGTCCAGGGAGTGAGAGAAGAGAGTCCCTTCCTTGGAAATGCCTGCTCTGTCCTTCGGGAACATGCGTCACTTGACAGATGTAACATGTGTTTTTTTTTCCTATTCGATCTTAAAAAAAAAAAAGAGTTAGAAAACGAGAAGGAAAGTTTAGGTATTAATTATCAAACACCGAAAGGAAAACTTAATGAAAAATGTCAGAATGTATTGAATAATTGGGATCCAGGAATTTCTTCTTTTTCTTCTTGAAAATTCGATCATTAGTTGAGGTAAAAAAAGTCTGGAGTGAGTGGTCACACCATATTTTTTGTGTCGACATATATGGTATAGTTTCTGATAGCTCCCCCTAAGGTGCTAATTGCAAACTTGGCCACTTGCGTTTCATAGATGGCGTTGGGCTACGAATGCTTCCATTGGAAAACATTTGAAGTGCTACAATTCCTGCCAATTTTGAGAAAATCGAAAAAAAAAAAAAAAAAAAAAAAACTACATCAGTAAAGGATACTTCAAACAATTTTCACGGAAAAACTTACAGATATACTTTTTAAAGAGCATCTAAAAAATTATTAAAGTCTATTTCGGCATCGAAGGCCATTTAGACCCCGTCTCTATTTATTTCAATTGGATTGGTGGCCAATCCCATTGAAATAAATTGTCGCGCCTGCGGCCGACCCTCGCCTTTTCTTAATATAAATTTTTTTTTTTAACATTCACACTTTTTTCTCATTCACACTCACATCCACACAGTCTTTTCGGCAACTTAGCCCTTTTAAGACTTTAAACGATACTCGGTATGTTTAATATATCTATTGGGGGTCCAGGCATTCTTATTTAAGCCATTTGGTATCCAAATGGCTTATTTAAAATCATCGGACTGCCTGGGGTCCGAACCCGCGACTTTTGGTATACGAGGTTAGCACTCTAACCCCTAGACCAAGCCCCGAGGGCATGAAAAAAATTATCATTACTATATTCCAATCCAGTGCCTGCTTGAGGATTTGTTTACATTCATACTGGTAAATGCAAAGAATACATATACCTATATTTTTCTATATATTTGCTATGGGAGAAATCGTAACTTTAAGAATTAATAACTCAAAAAGTTATGGGAATTTCGGGATGAAAATAATTTTCCTGTAATCCCTAGAAGACCCTCTTTATGCATATAAAATTTCATTTAAAAATTTCAACGGGAAGTTGCCCAAATAGAGTGTGACAGACGGACAGACGGACATTAGCGAATTATATATATTTAGATTTCCAATAAAATAGACTGAAATGGAAAGATTATTTTAAAATTTTAGAAATTTGGAGTTAATATAAAAATGTCGACATTTTTGTCCATATTAAATGTTTAATAAAATACAGTATCGTTAAGATTGATTAGGCCCTCGGGGCTTGGCGTAGAGGTTAGCGTGCTAACCTCGTATACCAAACGTCTTGGGTTCGGACCCCAGGAGCGATGATTTTATTTACGCCACTTGGATACCAAATGGCTTAAATAAGAATGCCTGGACCCCAAATAAAATATATTATTAAATAACGGTTATCGTAAAAGTCTTAAATGGCCAAAGTTGGAAAAGACTGTGTGAATGAGAAAAAAGTGTGAGTGTAAAAAAAAAAAAAGATTGATTAGAACAGGCATGGGCGTATCTAGGGGGTGCCCTTCCCCCCCCCCCCCCCCCCCCCCCCAGAAAGCTCCTTGCCCCAAGAAAAATTAAGAAAATATGGGGCTTTCCAGGCCCACCGGAGGATAGCTGGTCCCATAGCCCCCCCCCCCCCCAGCCAAATTATCTAGTTACGCCCATGAGAACAGATCTTGTTAAAGAAGAAACAAAGTGTTGCGTTTTCATTGATGCTCAGTGTATAAAATTTCAACCTCGTAGCTCATTTCCCTCATGCTTAAAATCTTCACGCACATACCCAGAGACAGGCCATACATGTCAGACGACATCAAAACATGAATTTACATGAAAATCTCGAAATTGAATTTTTAACTTGAATCCAATCACCATCAAGAATTTTCATCGAGAAATCAAAGAAAGACCTTTTGTCTTTTTCCTCTCATTTCGAATTTATTATTATTTTCCAATTAAAAAGCCACACAAACAAAACAAGTGTTGAGAGAGATCAGTGACAAAGAGGATGTTTTTTTTTTTTTAATTTCAAGAGAGAGAAAGGTCTTTCCTGTTTTCGCGTTAGGGTCAGTCCTTTAGGCGGATGTTAGGGCAGCCAGCAAGAAGAAATAGGGTGAGAGAGAGAGAGAGAGAAAGAGAGGAAGGGTGTTTCCGACCCTGTCTGTCTCCTGCCTGGTCTACGCTACGCTACGCTTCCTCCTCCTGACCTGCGTCAACCCTCGAACCCACGGGATCGGGATACTATGCTCTCGGCTTAACGCCTCCCCTTCCCCTCTCCCCGGCCCCATCCTTCTCCTCTTCTCAATGTCCATCTCTTTATATTAATATAAGGAACAATTCTAATTTTTGGTTTCTCCAAACCCTTTTGGGGCCGGTTACTTCACTTCTAATTAACCAGCTATCCCTCGGATAAGCTAGTTGACTAGGATTTTCGACTCTTTTCACATCTAGTTAGGCTAATCAAGATTAAATAAGAGTTCAGATCGTGGTTAATTAGCTAAGACCCAAAGTTCGGTATAAGGCTTAACTAAAGGGTGAAATTAAGAACACAAGCCTTGTTTATTAATTTTTTTCGAAATTTTTAAATTATTGTTGAAAAATGAATTTAAATAATGCCTTTATTAAGTTGCTAACTTCACAAAACTTTCCTTATATCTCAGATAACTAATTGGACGATGTTATGCATAAAGGAACCAAGCACCATAAACCTAAACCTGAGATAAAGGGTATTTTATTTACACAATCGTAAACAAAACAAATGGCAATGACTTTTTTTCTTGTTTTTGCACAGAGTAATAATGTTGTGATTTAAATAAAGAGGTAGATCTTCTTTTTCCCTACAAGATGGCGGTCTTATCTCTATTTCGACCACAATGGCGCTTGGTTCCTTTATGTATAACATCGTCCAATTATCATTTTTTTTTTTTTTTTCATCAAGATCCTTTTCGGTAACGAAAGCCATTTTAACGCCGTATTTAATGTATAAAAATAGCGTATTTAACCAAAAAGTAAGGTTATGTTTGTGACAGTTTTGAGATAAAAGCAATCTGTTAACGTTCCTGTTAAAATTTTGTTTATAGATTAGCATTTTTTAACGCTGATGTTATTGCTTTAGTTTTTAACAGCCAATTTATGATGTTAAATTTTAACCCCTGTTTTTCAGGGAATAGACCTGTATATGTGAAAAAACTCATTTTTTTCAACTTGAAGGTTAAGCGTGTTCTTGTTTACTAAACGATAATTTGATATCGGTCGGAGAAGTTGACTAGAAGTGAAGCAACCGGCCCTTATTTTTTTTTTATATTAACAAAAAAAAAATTATTATATAGAGATTAGGGTCCGACCAAAACAAGATTTTCAGCCGATACCGAAACTTGTATTTCCTATAAAAAAAAAATTCATATTATTTTACCTTTTTTTTTTTGAAATTTTTTTGCCCTGCGGAAAATTTTTTCTCCTCCCTGAAAATATTCTCCTTTTTTTTTAGGGAGACAACTTTTTCCGCTTTTGCAAATCATTTGACCCTTTTTTTTTGCGTGCAAGTCTCATCCCATCTTTTCAGACTCAGGTTTCGGCCGGTCGAAAGTTTCGGCTATTTTTTGGCCGAAACCGAACACTACGACCGAAACTGGCCGAAACAACAAATCGAATATTCGGTCGGTTCCTAATAGAGATAGTCTTACTTTTGTATTTTTCACGACTTAGCCCTATTTTTTAAATAATCCTACCTTTATGGGTGAGGCCTGCCACCTGAATCTGCTTCAATCAAGAAGAAATTTTGATTCCTTCCATCGCGTAAAGAATTCTTTGCGCCTTAGGCAGGTGTTTGTCTTTTCCGTGCCCCATCACAGTCCAATATTATTACAATTTAAATGAACTGATTTGAACATAAATTAACAAACGAAAAATACAAAAACAAAGATTCTAATTCGTCATCGAAAACACAAATTAATATTTTTATCTAAAAAGTATGAATGTGCATCTTTTGAGAAAGGAATTCGTGCTGAGTCAGAAAACCTTTTTTCGAGTTCAGAAAACAAAACAAAAAAAAAAAAAAAGGATTGGCACTCAACAATTTTCAAAAAAATAAAATGCCTCGCTCACTAATAGAGATCCTATCTCTCTATCGCTAGGAAGCGAAGGGAAGAGGGACAAGTAGAGTAGAGTAGAGCCATCTCACTCGCTCTAATAATATCAACAAATAAACAAACAAAAGTACAAGTCTTGTTTCATGCTCTAAGGGTTACTTCCTGCTCCAATCAATTAATTCAAATAAATAACCTCAAATTAAAAAGCGTGCATATCGTATTTATTTATTTCTTTTGTGTCGTTATTCAAGTGTCAGGAAAAATTGTTTGGTGTATTATTGTACATTTTGAAGATTGCTTGCCTTTTTAACTAGCCGCGCTGCCAGCCTTCGGCCCCCCTGTCTCCTTCCCTTTCTTTCTTTTTCCCTATTTCTCAAAAAATCATTAATTTTTCAAATTTTTGTTTTAAACTTTGATTTATTCTGCGTTTAATGCAAGTCTCACCAACTTTTCTTTCTTTTTCGCAATTATAAAATTGTTTTTTGTAATAAAATTACTCTAAATAAATATATTTTATACTTTATTCACAATCATTTATACAGGTATACAAACCATCTGACAATCACAATATACAATGTATATTCTACAATCTGTTTTTTAGGACAAACTAGTTCTAAATGTGCTGGGATAAACTAGTTTATCCTAAAAACCACTTGGCGTATACCATATACCGTATAGTGAAAAACATATAACCAAATATTTATTAAATTTAAATAAGCAAAAAGGTAGGTACCGCCGGGAGTCGCAGCATGGATCTGCCGATTTGTACTCAGCATGCCCTACTTTTGGGGACAGTACCGCACTCTCTTATTTAAATTTGATAGATCCCTAAATTTCAGTCTACAAGAGAAACGCCGCTCTAGGAGACTGACGGACACTGAAGCGATCTTTCAATTTAAATAAGCGAGTGCGGTACTGTGGTCCAGAAGTAGGGCTTGTACAGTGAGCGCCAAAATTAAATCCCGCCTCATAGCTAGAGCCTTGAGTGTATGTATAGTATATGGTGAAATAATTTTAAATTTGAAAAGGTAGAATAAAATCATCTGTACCAGATTTTACGTTTTACTTTTTAGGTCATTAAAATTATTTCACTATATACCTACCATATACTTAAGGCTTTAGCTATCAGGTGAGGATTTAATTATGACGCTCACTGTACAACAAATTGGGTGCGACTCTCGGCGGTATCTACCTTTTCCGCTTATTTAAATTTAATAAATACTTGGTTATATTTTTTTCACAGCCATTCAAATTTTTTCATATAAATGTAATAAACGATTTATTTTATTACTCTTTGGCCCTTATCACTCTTGTTCCCATCATTGCTACTTTTTTTTTTTTTTTTTAATTCGTGTTAGGGTCTTTTTCGGCATCGCAGGCCATTTAGGCCCCGTCTCTATTTATTTCAATTTATTGGTATCCAACTGAAATAAATTTTGTCGCCTGGGACGGGTGCGAACCCTCGACCTTTGATCATTGCAGCTTAAATTAATATCTTTGTTATTTGAAATATTATCATCAATATCATTTGTTTTGTGGATTATAATAATATATTTATTTAAAATAATTTCATTATAAGGTATTCCGAAAAAAAAAAAAAATACAAAGATTATTTTAATTAAAAAAAAAAAATCAGAAAGAAAAGCAAGCTGAGAATGCAGAGCGCAGAATAAATCAAAGTTTTTTTGAAAACAAAAAGAAAAAAAAAAAAAAAAAAAAAAAAAAAAAAAAAAAATGTTGGAATTTGAAAAATTAATGCTTTTGAAGAAAAATATCATAAAATTTGACTTTGAAGATATTTTTACTTTCTCTTACCCTATATATGAAATATATAGAGAGAGAAAGTATTGTGATCATGTCAAAAATTCGAGGTCGAGATTTTGATGGATATACACGTTTTGAGGTCCCCTGAGTCCAAAAAAAGTGGGTCCCGCAAATTGGTCTGGTGTGTACTCAAAATCGGCTCTAAAGATTTTAATTAAAATTCATAAATCAATTATTTTTTAGATCCTCTTTAAAATGTATATTCGCAATTTGCCCTGAAAATTGTTTGATTTAAGATTTTTATTACTTATAAAATGCAAGTGGTTAAGTTTTGAACTTAGGCCCTATGGAAAACTAAATAAATCTCGACACAAAAAAATCTGGCGTGACAAGCACAATACTCAACTTTAACTTTCTCTTGCCGAAGGAATTTTTTATATTTTTTTTTCTGGACAGAAAAACTTCGAAAATAAAAGAAGTCTCGATTAGTGGAAATAATGCAGTATAATGGAATAATAATTCAAGTCGATTTACCGTAACGAAAAATTACGAATTTAATGTAGAATCATTATACCCTTTCTATTATGGCTTGCTTTGAATATTCTCTTTGTTTAATTTTGTTTGTAGCTTTTTTGTTTTTTTGCTTGACTAACAAAACCATTTATACGCATTTTCTATGCTAAAACGATCCATGGCTTTATGGATGAGTTCACCGCTGACAAATATTGATAATTGAAAAAATTAACTTACTGCAGTTACGCTTCACTTGTGTTGCCTACATCTACCTGTGTATGTGTAAATCAAACAAAAAAATATCATAAATAACGGATGTAACCCCGTTGTCTCTCAATTATGCGGGTAATCGACTCGCTCTCTGAATATTTATTTACTATCACTGTGATGGCCACCTTTAAAATAAAAAAAAAAACGAGTGTGAGGGGTTGACGAAGGGGTGCCCTGCCAAAGGGGTGAATAATAAGCACCACCTGCACCCCTAATTAAGGGGTGGTTTATTACGTCAGCAGCTGAACTGAACGAACGTGTGCGACGCACCTGCCTTAAAAAAAAGTAAAGCCACAGAACACACCCTCACAGCCGCCGCCGCCGCCGCCGCCTTGCCTCTTCTTCTTTTTCTTCGCCCTTTTAATTACTTTTAATCACCGTTTAGAAATATATTATCTATTAGGGATATTTATTAGTTTTTTTTTTGTTTTGTTTTAGAAGACGATCAACTACTATATAAATCCCTTATGTTTGTATTTAGATCTACAAAACAAATATTCATTAAAAATTAAATAATAAATAAGAAATTACATATACAATATTTAAGATATTAAGCCGCGAAACGAAATTCATAAATGGACCCTGTTATGCAATGGTGTGTCAAAGACCAAAAAATTAAAAATTGAGTTAAGCACGGAATATTGTTTCAAATGCTATAATTAATAGTATTTTTTTATGAAATATGTCCCAAAAAAATTTATATTTAATGTTACTTGCACAATTGACAACAAAAAAATCTGGTGTGACTGGCGCACAGCACACAACTTTCTCTTACCTTCGGTAATCGAAAGTTGTGTTCTGTGCTTGTCACACCAGATTTTTTGTGTCGACATATATTTAGTTCCCGACAGTACGGAACATTTGAATTCAGATGTAAAATTTATAAGTGTGGGAAAATATTTATATTTTGTTACCATGGCAACCATTTTTCCTATCTTCCCTATGAAATACAAGAGTAAAGTGGTCTTCAGAAGATTTCAATTGCAAAATGAGAATATACATTTTAAAGAGCATCTAAAAAATAATTGATTTTTGAATTTTAAAAAAAATCGTGGGAGCAAATTTTGAGAAAATCGAAAAAAACTGAAAAAGTGCATCAGTAAAGTACTAGTACTCTTTGGCCGATTTTGATTAAAAGCTTATTTTTCCGGTCCCGGGGGTGTTTAACTTAAATATAAAATTTCAACCTCGTAGCTCAATTCCTTCATGCTTAAAATTGAACACACACACACACACACACACACACACACACACACACACACAGACAGACCATGTCGCGAAAACCACTTTTTTGGATTCAGGGGACCTCAAAACGTGAAGATCCATCAAAATCTCGACATCGAATTTTTGACATGAATCCAATACTTTCTCTCTATATATATATTACATATATACATAGGTAAGAGAAAGTCATTATATATAATCCATTGAAAACAAAAAAACTTTATTGTTGATTTGATCAAAACTCGATGTTTGGTCTTTGACACACCATTGCATAACAGGGTCCATATAATTTATATAATGCCGTGCTGTGGTCTAGTGGTAAGGGCACTCCGAGTACAAATTGGAGGACCCGTGGTTCAACTCCCGGCGGCACACCCTTACTTTTTTCGGGTATATTAATTAATAAATATTTAATTATAAAAATTAAATAATTATGAATTAATGAAATAGAATGGCAGCCAGGGAAATTTAAAATCAATTTTTGTCGACGTTTCTGACGCCAATCGGTTCCTTCCTCAGAACCTATGATTAATAAACAATTATGTGATATAAATTCACAGAGGAATTCGGATAACATTCTTACAACTTACAAATAGCCGAACCAGGCTGACGTTTCGGTCGCTTATTTAGGCCATCTTCAGAACTTGTTATATTGAAAGAGGTAAAAAAAAGAAGATAATGCAGCCAATGTAATTTCTTTATTGATATTCAGCAAAAAAAAAAGGCATATATACTTTTTTGACACAGCCCCAGCTCTGATAATGGTCCAAACCTAGGATCGAAACGTTAGCCGTGGGCTGAATATCAATAAAGAAATTACATTGGCTGCATTATCTTCTTGTTTTTTTTTTACCTCTTTCAACATCTACTCTACAGCCATACATCCCCCTGTTACAACTTGTTATATATATTTTAAATTATAAAGTATTGATGTCTCCAGGTGGACGTTCCACACGCCGATTTCTCGGGGTTACCAATCCCGTTCTTGGCATTGTCCTAATTGTCGATTATGTTCTATTAAGATTATAAAAACTTTGATTGAGCTTCACGCCCCCTGGTCTCTCAATCCCCTTTTCTGTAAAAAGTTGGCACGTTTAAGGTGTAACAGTTATTCAATCATTCATTGTGATTGGTTTTTTATAAATAAAATGTTACACCCTTTCTCTATTAAATGATGATGATGTGAGGGAGGCGATCCCTTACCAACCGGTTTATTACGCCTAACCGCCCCCGGGGATCGAACCCACGTGCCTATAAGAGATTTTTTTCTCTTTCCTTTGAAGATGCTGATTCTGCTGGCATCTGCTCTGCTCTTTAAACAAGTGCATTCTGCCGTGATCTTAAAGAATCTTTTTATTTTGACCCTTCATCTCACACCCTGAGGGCTTGTGCAATGTGACAACATATGGCTCACCCCCTCCCCCCCCCCCCTTCTCCATCCAACCCCCTAACAAGTGACAACACAAACTATTCTTCGAATTCGTTGGAAATAAAAATATTAGAAACATTCTTAAAAAAAAAAAAATAATAAAAACAAATTTCAAAGTTTCGGTCCCTATTATTAATTATTCCTAGCGTCATTGTGTGATTTGCCAAATTGTGAAAGTTTAAATCCCCAGGGGTCGACGACGACCCCTTGTAGGTCCATGAGCGAAAAAAAAAGAATTGGAGGTCTGTGAGATGTAAGCGGATTCTACGATAGTTGATCTCATTTATTTTATTTTTTATAATTTGACCTCGACTATGTAATCACCTGCCTTGGGAATCTAACCCCTGGAATCTCCAGCCTTTCCCGAACATCCCTGTGCTATCCTTTTCCACCCGGTCCTCGACCACATTCTCTATACTCCGGTATATGCAAATTGACCGTGCATTTCTTTAACACTAGAATTTTAAAATGAGAAATCTTTAAAGAAAAAGAAAAATTTAATATTATCTTGTTAGAGAAATGCGCGGTCAACTTGCATATATAGAGAATGTGCTGTGGTCGAGGATCCAGGGCTTGGTGCAAAGTATAGCACAGTGATGCCGCAGAAAGGCTGGAGATCCTGGGTCTGATTTCCGGGAAACAATTGAACATAACCTACTCACAAACTTTTTTTTTTTAAATAAAAAACACACTTTTTCCCACTCACACTCACACACACATTTATACAGTTTTTTCGGCAACTCAGGCCATAAAAGACATTGACGATAACCGTTATATTAATTATATATATATATAGAGGAGGTCCAAATCTGGGCTACCTTTTTGATTTTTGAATGTAGTCGGTACATTTTTGGACATATGGGTGAATTTAAACATTGAATCATACCTTTGAATCATATCCTACAATTCTGGAAAGTTTCAGAAATTAAAACTCAGTTTCATAAAAAATTCTTTATTCAAAAAATTTGCAAAAAGTTGCACTTTGAAAATGGGGTCCAAATATGGACTACCTCTAATTTTATATAAATTTAAACACAAAATCGTAAATTTACATGTATACAGTGTATACAGAGAGAGGTGTGTATACGATACACTTTCCCGATATAGTGCGAAACCCTTCACAACAGAAACTAGCCCGTTTTTGGACCTTCTCCTCTATATATTTGGGGTCCAGGCATTTTTATTTAAGCCATTTGCTATCCAAATTATCGGACTGCCTGTCCGAACCCGCGATCCTTGGTTTACAAGACCAGCATGCTAGTCACTACCCCAAGTCCGAGGGCTACTTAAAAACTTGTTGAATATTTTTTTTAGACCATTTGATACCCAAAGTAAATTCATCGGACTGTCTAGGTTCCGAACCTACTTCCCTTGACTTTTAAGATTATCAATATTGACATTAGTCAAAATCTCTAACCTCTCAGCCATGGGGGAGCATAATTTTGTTTTATTATATTTTAAAATATTAATAATAATTAAAATAGTTGCTAATTTCACAAATGTTTCCTTAATTCGCAAGGAAGGCAGAGGCGCAGCCAGAGAATAAAAAATTATTTAAATTCTTTGGTCGACGTTTCGGACGACAATCGCGTCCAAAGGTGTTTGTTAAGCAATAGATATTGTCGGGTAACATTTAGAATATTTTAAGATGCAACTTTTTTTGTACTGTGCTTTGTTTTTTTTCCATTTGGTGTCCGAAACGCCGACCAAAAGAATTTAAATAATTTTTTATTCTCCTGACTGCGCATCTACTTTCCTTACGATTAATATATAACAGCCAGGGTAACTTTTACTTTCCTTTACTTATTTAATAAAAAATAAATGATTTTATGATATATTTAATACTGAAGAGGGTTTCTTCATCCCGAGGCTAATTAGCTTAACCAAGGTCCAGTTACATGCTCATGGATAGGATTATTAACTCCTAGCCCCTGCGGCAACAATCCTTTTCAAAGGCCAGATTTCTCTTTTGAAATTCAGAAAATTTGTCACAACTTCTACATCATCATTAAAAATACTTAAAAAAAAGATATCGATCTGTCGGATTTTAAAACTTGATTAATTTTAAAAGCCAAGCATATTAATATAAAAAAATCCAATTATATGGCTACCTAAAAGAGAAGATAAAAATCTGAGCTCTAATTTAGCTATAAAGAAAAAAAAAGCTAATTTGTTATTATTTTTTTTAGATGAATATTAAAAAAAAAGAACCTTGCTTAATTTTTTTCTTTGCTCTTCTTTAATTAAGATATTTTTTTTAAGGGTAATTTCTTATTAAAAAAATAAAAATGTTTATTAATGAAAGATATTAATCTGTTCATTTAAATAAATTATTCAAAATGTTTGCGCCCTTTTTTTTTACTTTCTCTTTGGTCTATATAATAAATTACTTTGATTTTTTTTTTTTTTTTCAAATTTGAATTTTAGATTGCCTAATCTCAAGAGTTTTGAATGCTTCACATAAGAATAAAATTCATTTTTTTTTTTTTTTTTTAAGTGAAACTTTTATTATATCGGCTCAAATTTTTTCGCCCATCTATCAGCATGTCGCGTTACAAGCCGTGACGTCAGTCGTGATGTCACCAGGTTTGATTACTAAGCTACGAGAGTGCGCTATTGTCGCTTTATTGTTTATATTATACAAGTGTAGGCCATAGGCGGGCTTTTCCACTTACCAGGGTATTGCGCCCCCTGGACCCCCTTGCTTCGCCTTTGGCGAACAAATGCATCATAATTTATTCTTGGTCCGTGTTTGAAAATTTTGCAATTGCTCGTCGAAGGCAAAATATTAATAAAGTTTTAAATTTTTCTCTTTGACTCATACCCCGAGACGCCGCCTAGCGGGGTACAGTTAAATGCCTATGATCCTAAAAAAAAGTTTCACTTGCACCGTTTCATATAACTACCCAATGATTTTTTTTTTGTTTACTTTTAACAATATGTATTTTTAATACGTATTGCCGGTCGGTTGGGTGTGAGGTGTGTGTCTGAATGCATCAAAGCACCTCCGGTAAAAAACAAAGATTCGGCAGGAATTCGAAATAATAAATATACAATAACAAAAATAATTGTCATCGTGTCAAAAATTTGATATCGTGATTTTGATGAAAATACATTTTTTGAGAGTCCCTCATTCTTCGATTATAATCGAAGATACAATCGTAGCGGTTAAGCGTGGCGAAATCCCCGATGGGTGACCGCGAGGAATCAGCGTGTGGAACGTCCCCGGTTGCCAGTACTATAGAATAAATATTAACTCACCAGGATTGAAGAATTCGATATTTGTAAAGGGCAGATCAAGGCAGACCAATAAAATTTATTAAAAAGATTCGGCAATAACTTCCCCAAGACTTTCTCCTATATTCTAAAAACCCATTCTTGGAATGATGCCTGTGTGTCTGTGTGTGAACACGATTACTTAAAAACGCAAGCAGCCAGATCAATGAAATTTTATAGCTTAGATACTTCTTACACTAAAATTGTAGATCTGTATCAACTTTTGGAGTAAATACGTCAACAGGAACTAGTTTTAATTTTAATATTTGTATTTTTTTAAATCATGTTAGAATCAATCATACTATTAAATTTCAAAAATTGAAAAAAAAAAATTTTTTTGGATAAAATACTACTTCCAGTTGGTATTTACGCCAGATACAGATCTACAATTCTAGTGTGAGACTATATACACAATATAATCGTTCTTGCTGCTAAAAGAAAAAAAAAAAAAATTGTTTTTTTTTTTTACTGTCTCTTTATATAGGCTACTTGGTATACAAGAAAGTAAAAATTAATCTAAGATAAATTACTAGTGTCAAAAAAAGCTTTTAGTATACCTGGTATAATAAAATTTTTTTTTTAATTTGTTCCTATGCTGAGCTGATTATTTCTAATGAGGATTTAATTAGATCATTTTCAGCTAATAAGCTAGAGATATTTTCATTATACATAAACCTTTTTGAAAAGTTTGTCCTTTTTGATGATCAAAATAAAGAAATTGGTGGGGGGGGGGCGGCAGAGGAGTTATTTTGAAACATCTTGCAAAAGAAAATAAACAGACACATTTTTTTTTTTTTTTTCTTTAAAGAAATTGAATTCAAAGAAACTGCTCTGCTTTGCTTTGCTCTCCCCCCCCCCCCTTAAGGGCTTTGCGGCGACGGCACCCTTAACGAGTTTTAAAGAGGTTTATTTTTCCCTTTTTTTTCACTCTCGAATAAATAAATATTATAGAAAATTCAGTCGGAGAATTCATTCAAGTAAAAAAAAAAAAGAAATACCCTTCATGTATTTAGTTATTTATTTTTTTAAGCAAAAATAATTATTTATTTTTAATTAATTTCCATTATAAATGATCTATCTACTAATAAGAGATCAGAGTCGGAGCCCTGTCAACTTTTTATTCATAATTTTTAACTTTGCCAATTTTACCATTTTTTTTTTTTTTTTTTTTTTTGGGCCGTAAGTTGGGTAGTTAAAATTAATGTAATCGTAAAAAAAGAAGTTGTCGTTTTGAGGTCCCCTGAATCCATTTAAGTAGTTTTTGGAATGATGTCTGTGCGTGTGTGTGTGTGTATATATGTCGGTGGTAATTTTTTTCGTCAACGAAAACTCAAAAACTATTCATTCAATTGTTTTGAACTTTTGCACACATAAATTAGGGGTAGAGGCCAAGAACTGAAAAGCTTTTGGTAAGCATCGGACTATTAGCAACAGAGCGAAATCCAAACAAATAAACGCGTTGGGATATTTCTTTAAATATTGGGAGGGCAAAATTGTGCGCCCGGCTTAGTCCGACCATTAATTTTTGTTTAAGCTCTTTTTCGGCATTTGAGACCATTTAGGTCCCTAATTATTTCAATTGATTGGTGGATGACTTGGCTTCATCGGGTCAAGAGAGACATGACCGAGCTTGGCCTGTCGGAGACAACAGCATTGGATAGGAGGGAGTTGAGGGGAAGAATAAGGTCCGCCGACCCGCACCGCGGGAATAATCTGGCGAGGACAGAAGAAGAAGAAGAGGGGTCTATTGGAAGTTTTAGCTCGGTTGGGATGCGAACCCTACACATTTGGCACCAGAATTTATTCATAATTACGACAGAACATTCACATTATTTTATTTTACAGTTTCTACTTGTTTTTTGAAGGGTGAAGGGGGCGATTTTTTGGTGGCAGTGAATTCATTCAAAGTGGATGCATAAAGTTCAAATTGCTTAAAAAAAGCAAGAGCAAGAGAGCAAAATAAAGTTTAATTTAAATTTTTTTCCTTTTGTCTTTTCGGCATCTTACAAGGAGTCCCAACGGGTGGTGGGCCACCGATTTTTTTTAAACTCATAGGATTTGAAGATTAGTATCTGGACATCAATTTCCTAAAGCAGTACGATGCACAACTCAAAAACACTCGAAAAACTCGACTTTGAAGATTTCAGAATTCTATAAGTTTGAATAAAAAAAAAAGATCCCAGACAAGAATCGAACTAGGGACTTCTTGTTTACAAGACTGGAGCTCTTACCCGCTTGGCTACCTCACACTGTTAACATATAACAACTCGGAAATCGATTTTCTCGAGTGTTTTCGAGTAGTGCATCGTAGTGCTTTAGGAAATTGATGTCCCGATACTAATCTTCAAATCCTATGAGTTTAAAAAAAAACCTGGTGGTCCCCTTGTAAGATATAGTCTTTAACGATACTCAAATTACTTTAATTACGATATACAGTATCTGCATATTTATTTTTAACTTAATAAGAATTTTATGTAAATGATCAATCATCCTCTTCTATAAAAAGAATTCCCCGCTATAGTTAGAACAATTTAATCTTCATTTCAACTCTTAAAAGAGAATCATCGAGCTATTAGAGAGCAAGCAACAAGTTTGTGGGACGAGGATGCTGTGGAATGGAATCGATGGAGCATCACATAGGAGCAAATCTTCTTCATCTCTTTTATTGCTTCAAACGATTCTCAGTTTATCTCTCTCTCTCTTTCTTTCTTTATTTCCCAATCAAGATTTTTGTGGCTGTTTTTAAAATCCATCTAAAAAATCTAGGAGCAGCGACAGTCAAACCTTCAACTCTAACCTCAACAAGCATTTGATATCTCCCAATTGAGTCTCTCTCCCCTTGTCTTATTTATTTTGCTCATTTTCTTCCTGGTTGTATAGCCATCATAGGTGTTTGTTATAATTTACTTTAATCCTTTAATTTTATTTCGAAATAAAGCCAGCCTGAATTCCATTTTTTTAAGCCATACATTTTCAAATACATAGTATCGATGGCTGCCGAGGGACGTTCCGCTTATGGTCTCCAATCCAAGCTTTCGCCGCGCTTGGCATTGCTTAATAGCAACAGAATCCGATTTAGATGACTTAAAGTCAACTCTGACCTCAAATTTTCTAAACTTTTTTATAATTTGCTATAACAGACTACCGTAGATTGCGAAACAACCAATTTCAAGTGAAAGAATTAATTTTTATTTAAAATGTGAAGATGAAATTATTATGAAGCATAAAAAAAAAGAATTATTGATTTTGAAAATTGAACTGATCGAGGCGGGTGGGCCTGGCAAGAAGAAAGAACAACAGCCATCAAGATCAGTGTTGTTAAGCAACGCCAAGTAGTGCTGAAAATCGGGATAGGTGGTCCCCGAAAAACAAGACCATTGAACGCCCGCCGGAAGCCATCGATACTGTATAACATAATTAATAAATAAATTTATAAAAGTCAGCCTCTGCAGCCGAAATGACTTAAAAAAAAAAAAACAAAAAACAAAACAAACTGATGGAGAATTTTATGAAAGAATTTGTTTGAGCAAACCCTGTAGTTTTTACTATCTCTTGCCTATATTCAGTGTATATATTGAGCTAGGAGGTTGAAATTTAGTATTTAAGTTAGACACCCCCCTGGAATGTGAAAATAGGCTTTTAAACAAAATCAGCCAAAAAGTACTAGTATAATACTTTACTGATTCACTTTTTCAGTTTTTCTCGATTGCTCAAAATTGGCTCCAAAGATTTTGATTAAAATTCAAAAATCAATTATTTTTTAGATTCTCTTTAAAATGTATAATCTCATTTTGCCCTTGAAATCTTTTGAAGCACACTTTACTCTTGTTCTTCATAGATAAGATAGGAGAATTTTTCCATGTTTTAAATTTTACATTGAATTCAAATATACCATACTATCGGACACTAAATATGACAAGCACAGAACACAACTTTCGATTACCGAAGTTGTGTGCTGTGTAGGAGCGAATTTTGAGAAAATCGAAAAAAACTGGAAAAATGCTTTGGTGGATTTTGTTCAAAAGCTTCGTGTCACGGGCCAGGGAGGTGCCTAACTTAAATATAAAATGACCGAAACTCCTCAAACTACGCTAATTTTTCGGCAAGGGTGCAGGATGGTGGAAAAACAAAATAAAAATTATTTATTATTTTCACCAAATGAGTTTAATATCCTGATATTTCGAAGGCACAAAAGGCTCTTCTTCTTCAGAGGAAGCTGAAAATAATTACAATTAGGGCTGGACGGTAAACCGGTTTACCGGTAAAAACCGGTAAAAATTTTTTACCGAAAACGCGGTAACGAACCTCTAATTCGATAAAAACCGGTTTTTTTTTCGAAAGTCGGTAAAAATCTATTTTTTGGGGCGGTAAAAAATTTTGGTTCGGCGAGAAAAAAATGTTCCGCGGCGGCAAAAAATTGGCGTCTCTAAAAAAAAGGTAAAATATTTTTCCGACCGGGGAAAAATTTTGGCCCCGTGAAAAAAAAATGTTTCGGCAAAAAATTGGCTCTCTAAAAAAAAGGTAAAATATTTTTCCGGCCGGGAAAAAATTTTGGTTCGGCGGAAAAAAAAAATGTTTCGGCAAAAAATTGGCTCTCAAAAAAAAAAGGGGAATTTTGGTTCCGCAAAAAAAAAAAATGTTCCGCGGCGGCAAACTTTGGTTCCGCGGGCGGTAAAAAATTTTTACCGACTTTCGAGAAAAACCGGTTTTTTCTCATTATCGATGTCGATAATGAAAATCCATTACCGTCCAGCCCTAATTACAATGTTACCAAAATATTTTTTACAATAGTTTAACATATATAACAATGTATATAACATATATATAACAATATATAACAATGCCTTTTATGTTAAACTATTGTAAAAAATATTTTGGTAACATTGTAATTATTTTCAGCTTCCTCTGAAGAAGAAGAGCCTTTTGTGCCTTCGAAATATCAGGATATTAAACTCATTTGGGGAAAATAATAAATAATTTTTATTTTGTTTTTCCACCATCCTGCACCCTTGCCGAAAAATTAGTTTGAGGAGTTTCGGTCTACATTTCTCTCGGCATCACTCACTAAGCTTCAATTAAATATAAAATGTCAACTTCCTAGCTCTTTTCGTTCTTGAGATATTTTGTTCACAAACAGACAGACCATGTCGCGAAAACCACTTTTTTTTTGGATTCAGGCGACCTCAAAACGTGTATATCCGTCAAAATCTCGACATCGAATTTTTGACATGAATCCAATACTTTCTCTATATATAAACATATATAGAGGTAAGAAAAGTAAAAAGTTTTATTGCTGAAACAATCATTTTGAATAGATGATCATTAGATCTTTTAATAGCTACACTTTCTTCATTTTCTCCCTCCCAAAAAAAAAAAAAAAATGTTTTAATCTCACCCCTAGACAAGTGATTATAAAAAAAAAATTAAAAAGAAATTAATCTTTCAAAGATTAGAATCTCCGATATACGTAACTAACTAACGATCTCTACTCTCAAAAAGAAAGAAAGAGATGATAAATGGAGAGTTTATTTTAGGTGTGAATTATCCCCTCTCCCTCTCTCAAAGAGAAAAAAATGAACTTTTTATGTTAAAATTTCTTTTATTTGTTTAGAACAGTTTGTATACATATTTGTTTCTAGAGTAAATTAATGATATAATTTACAATAAAAAAAAAAACGAATTTTTTTCCGTTTTCTGCTTGGGCGGTCAACCCCCCCCCCCCCCCCCCCTCTCTCTCTCTCTCTCTCGCTCACTAACATTGCTGACATGGACTGACTGACTGACTGACGTCTTAATTTTGTTTTAAAGGATGCCTTCCTTAGAAATGGAAACAATATCTCAAATTATATACCTTTGTTTTAATGAGAAAAAACGAATAGCTATAGCAAGTGTTTCCTTTTTATTTTAAAGAAATTTATAAAACTAACCCATTTAATTAACAGTGTTTTCACTTGGACTCTTATTTTTCGACTTTAATTTTATTTTAACGAAAATCCTCTCTTTTTATCAATAATATATATAGTATTGCGATCATGTCAAAAATGAGATGATCATGGGCGTATCTAGGAAATTTGACTGGGGAGGGCCTTCTTCGGGGGGCCTGGAAAGCCCCTTATTGACTCAATTTTTTTTTGGGTTGGGGAGGGAGGCAGCCCCCCCCCCCGGCACCCCCTAGTTACGCCCATGATCAAATTTTGAAAGAAATACACGCTTTCAGGGTCCGTAATTCCAAAATAGCGTTGTTAATAAATCGTAAGAACGAAAAGAGCAACGAGGTTGAAATTAGATACTTCTCCCCCCCACCCCCTGAGACGCGAAAATAATATTTTGAATAAAGTCGGTCAAAGAGTACTTTCCTGTTGTACTTTTTGAGTATTTTTCGATTTTCTCAAAATATACTCTAACGATTTTGATTAAATTTCATAAATCAATTAATTTTTGGTTGCTCTTTAAAATTTTATTGAATATATTCAATAAAATAAACCTATAGGTAAGAGGATGCAGCCAATTAATTGAGCCTCTATTAATATTTACTCTTTATTGGAACGTTTCGGCCCGATTCAACCCTGCCATCTTCAGCCTTCAAAGAGATATTCAAATTTTTTAGACAAGAAATAGAGTTGTCGTTTATATTATTACAAGTTATTTGCAGTAGCGTATCCAGGTGGGGGCGAAGAGAGGCGCTTGCCCCCTCCGCCCCAGGCGCATCAAGCTTTTGGCGCCCCTCGCTCATCCGGCTTTCCGGCTTTTTTTTTATTTCAGAATAATTTCATTTTTTATCACAAATCCGGAGAAAAATTACAAAAAAAGCTCGGACAAGATTCGAATACTAAAAAAAAAAAAATTACGGCGCCCCAAGTGAGCTTCGCCCCCTCCGCCCTCAAAGGCTAGTTACACCGCTGGTTATTTGTATTCTTTGTCAAGTGAATGTAATTTTAAAATACCCACAGGTGATTGAAGCTTAATGAGTGGTGCCTAGAGAATTATGGACCAAAACTCCTCAACCACGCTGATTTTTGGGCAAGGGTATAGGAAGGGAAAAACAAAAAAATAAAATTTTTTTATTTTCCCAAAGTTTACAATAACAGCCAAGGTTTTTAGTAGGGTCCGACCGAAACAAGATTCGAAACTGAAACCGAATTTCGACTTTAATCTTAGTTTCGGCCGAAACCGAAACTTGTATTTCCTATAAAAAAATTCATATCATTTTATCTTTTTTTTTCTCCCTCAAGTGCAAATCATTTGACCTTTTTTTTTGCATGCGAGACTCCATTTTTTCAGATTCAGGTTTCGGCCGGCCAAAAGTTTCGGCTACTTTTTGGCCGAAACCAAGATTTTTGGCCGAAATTGGCCGAAACCGTAACAGAAACCGAATATTCGGTCGGTTCCTAGTTTTTAGCATCCAAGAAAGCCATTTGACCTAAATTTTATTATTTTTTAATAATATAAACTATTTTATTTATTACTATCAACCAATAATAATATTTAATTAAAATAAATAATAGACTAAATTAATTATTAAAAATATATTTAAAATTATTACGCAATATATAATTTTTTTAAATTAAGCCATCTTTTTTTATTCTCTTTGCTTGCCAGATTGGACATGCGCAGCTCGCGTTTCTTTTCTATACTCTATGATACCTCCAAATCAAAGAAAGCCATGCATGCCGTCTTGTGAAAAGTTTATCTTAAATCATCCATATTATTTAAATCATTTTAACAAAAACTATTTATTGATATTTATTCTATATTAAACGAGCTTCAAAATGAATATAAAATTTTAAAAATCGGTCATGAGATGGATGAAAATTTCAATGATAAAAATTTGACATTTCTCAGCTAATAATTATTTTTTCATGTAAGTTCAATATTTATATTTTCTCAAATGAATCTTTTAATTAATCTAATCCAAAGAATATTTTTCAATTTCAGATATTGTTTGAAATAAATCAAATCATTTCAACTCGATATTTTTATTAAACGATTAACGTCGTCGATGAAGAGGATGATGTTCACATCTTATTTTCATGGGAAGAAAATTATTCCTGGTTTTTGATAATCACTAAATTTCTTTTCAAAAATTAAAATAATAGAGTGATTGATGTGAAATTGGGAATTCAATCTGATTTCCATTTCTTGTTCCATCATCGTGATCCCTTTGAGTCCCCTAATCGAGGCGATTAAGCTCAAATAAACTATTAAAGGTATTTATTAACTATTTTTTAAGGAAATATTAAATGTTCTATTAATAATAAATATTTTTTTCTTTTTAATAGTGATTAAGTCATCCAACTTCCTAGTGACATTTTCTTACTGCAATAAAAAAGGAAAATTTTCCAGCTGGCATTCAGACTGGTAAGTAATGTTTATTTCATTTTTTTTTATTATTATATTATTTAGATTTTTCCCTGAAAGTTTAAATTCTATAAATTTAATTAATAAATGATCAGGATGATGGCTCTCTCTTTAGGAACCCTTAAAACATCTCACAGGTCTTGCATATATATACAATTACCTAATTAGTTTATGTAATGTCCCTACTCTATATAATGAATATTAGAGAATTACCAGTAATTTTCAAAAATTTTATCTATTTGATCCCAGACAAAAATACTTGCTCAATTCTTTCAAATGGTTAAAGAATAGATCCCCAAAATGCATTATATTGAATCATATAAGCAAATTATATATTTATAAATTTATATTTGACTCAATGTGAGTGTTTTTTTAGGAATTATTTTAGTTTTATGGCTATCAGAGTCTTTTTAAAGCCTCACTCTATATTTATTTCGAAGATGTCTTGATGGAATATTGAGAAAGTGATTTTTTCTTAAATTAAGTGTCTCTCTCTCTTGAAATATTATCTTTCCAATATTGACATAAACCATAGATGGAAGGCATTTCGCATTTAAATAATTTTTGAGATCTATATATTATAATTGAACAATAAGAGATTAATATTCAATGAATACAAGTCAGATATATTTAATAAAACTCACAAATGTATTAAATTATTTTAGCCTATAATAAATCTTCATTTTTATTACTTAATAATTCGAATAATATTTATTAAATATATTTAGGCTTACAATCCCAGACACCTGTTTTTATTATTATGAATGAAATTAATCAAAAGTTATTAGCAGCAAATGTATTCTATTAGGTGTAAATATCTAATAAATATTATTCAAATTCCGAAGTAATAAAAATATCTATATAGGCAATATAAATCAAGCACATAGGGCCAGAATTGCCACCATCTATGGTTCAAGTCAATATTGAATAGACACATTGAGTGAGAAAGAGAGAGACAATCTTAGAAAAATTAAATTTGCATGAAATGACAATGAAAAAAATATATTTTCCCAACATTTTATCTACCCCCAGCATCTCAAATTATTATTTTTCTTTTCAATCGTCACCTGAGAGATTTGATTTCTTTGTTCTAAAAATAATTTTTAAAAAAAGTGATGAGCCATAAAATTATTAATATTATCAAAAAACACTTTCAGAGACCAAAATATAAATAATACACAGTAGAATGTATATATACACACACACACACACACACACACAGAGGATTTGCTTATGTGATGTCTATGTAATGAATACTTGGAATCACTTGTTTAATTAAATTATTTGAAAAAATTGCGTCAGCTAGTATTCAATTATAGGACCCCACAAAATATTTCGCCCCGCTCTCTCTTCTTTAATGTTTGTCTAAATTCCTTGAAGAAATTAAAGAATAAATTCCTAATATTCATTATATAGGGTGGTAATATCGCAAATTATTCATAAAAATGGCAGTGAGTAGCAATCTATATGTGATAAGTTCGTTGTTTTTTTTTTTTTTTTTAATTTAGTGAAAGAATGGACTTGACTGGCTATTTATAATTTTTTCTTAGGAAGGAGGGACAAATTTTTGTCAAGTCTTAGAGGTTTACAAATACAGTGGCGTATCTAGGAAGGGCAACATCCATCCCTCAAAATTTTTTTATTCACAATATATTTTTGAGTTTTTAAGTAATCAAGTAACATTCAAAAAAAAAAAAAATATTTGTTTTTAAAATAAGTCATAAATAAATTAAAAATAAAGCAATTGGAGTATAAATTAGGAATTTAAATGCTTTTTTAATTTATTATTTCAACTAGTGTAAGAAAATATCTACACCTATACATGTATATAAAATTCATTAATGTCCGTTTCTCTGTCTGAAACGCTTCCCTCTGGTGAGGTTTCTGCCTCTCATTATGAACAATTAAAGCCAATTAATTATAATAAACCTCTCAAATGAAAAATAATTATTTAATTGAATTTTCTTTTTTTTTCCTCCTTTGACTGACTAAACTTCATAAGAATATACAAATATATATTTATAAAAGAAAGTTTATTAACAAAGGGGTGAGTAAATGTACAGCGTCCCCATTTTTCATCTGATGATATTAATAAAAATGCTAGTTTATTAAAAAAAAATATTTTCTCCTATTTTTATTTAAATTGTTTTGTGTGTTATTATTTCTAACGAGGATGCATCCTAGACTGGCGCGAATCAGGGCGTGGAGAGGACGAAGCCCGCCTGATGCGGGCGTCGCGGCCTGTTTATTTTTTTTTTTTTTTAATAAATATTTAAATAGAATATATTATACCTGTTCTGTATATATGAAAAGTTTTCTAATTCTCTTTGTTCCTTTCTCTCTTATTTTGCAGAAAGAGGCAGGTTTCTGCTTGCACACCCTCTGCCTTCGACTCAGGTGCCAGAGCAATGCATACCTCGCCAGCCATCGCCTGGGTATCAGGGACGCTACGCTCTACGAAGTTCTTCATTTTGGTAAGTAGATTTATAATTTATGTTTTGATTTGTTCCTTAAGAGTTGAAATATAGAATGGTATAAAAACATTTACGAGAAATGCATAATAAAATGCATAGGTATTAGGAAACTTTAAAAAGGAGGGAAATGATCTCGATCTCTTATAGAATAACTATTTAAATGTTTAATCTAAGTTATACGATTAAAATGGGATAAAAATACACGAAACGAAATGAAATTTTTATCTTTCTACTTTTTCGATGTTTCGGTGGCAAACTTTCATCCTTTTTCAGGAAGTTGAAAGGTCCCTTTATCGGGATTCTTACTCAAGCATCGAATAGGGAGCGTAATATTTTATAATTTGCTTTTATTCAGAAAGAAAAGATTAAATAACTCAATGTTCCGATATATCGGAATTTTCATTGGGTCTTGTCGGTTTTAGAGCTTTAATTCTCACTTTCTCCTGATGTTTCTCTCAATCAAAGACTTGGTTAAATCTTTCATTTAGTAAGGGATAAAAGAAAGAGCAGTTGCAGCTAGTTTTATTTCGTTTTATTAGGCACCTCAAGCCGACGTTTCGGTCAGATATACGATCATCCTCATGGCTGAAGTATGTCAACAAAACTCCTCAAATCAAGTAAAAATTGTTTTGCCATTAAATAAAACCCAAACGCTATGCGAGTCAATCTCGCCTTAACTCGCATAGCGTTTGGTCTTCAACGTAGCCCTGTCCAAAAACAAATTGATCACGGAGTCTTGCAGTCAACGGGTCTTTCCTATCAGCTGGAAAATCACAATTCCTGGCTAATCTTTTTAATTCCTCCAAATATTGAACAGCTTTCTCCGTCGGCAACTTTTTTCCTCTGTCCAAAATTAAATCTTTCTGCTGCTATCAATGGAACTGGTTCAAAATGTTTCTGAATTCCATCAGAGATCTCATCAAATGTGAATTCGTCAGCACGATGTCCTGAATTGAGCTTGAGAAATAAATTCAAATTTTCAATACCCATTGCTGTTAAAAGTAAGGCTTTGCGTTTATCTGAATTTTCTGCGTTGCCTGAATGAAATTCCTATTGCCTTGAAATATATTAGCAAACGCTCTACAAAATGGCTCCAAATTTATTTTTCTGGATCAAACTTTTCTAGTTTCATTGCCATTTCTTTTTCTATTACTTTTCTCTTGAGAACGCAAGTTCAATTAACTCATCGCCAGTTATTGTATCTTCAATAATATAAAGAATTGGACTAAAGCTTGGAAGTTAAAAACATGATTTATTTTCAAACTCAGAAACTATAAACATTTATCAAAACATTAATGTCAATATTGTACCTACAGCTTATTATAAAACACTCCATTTATTATTAAAATGAAGAGATGTATAATAAAATATATAAGCTTATAGTAGTCTAATACAGTATATGAATTACATTTGAATAAATATGAAAGGGGTGTAAAGGATGTAGAAAGAAGATACCTTAAAACAAAATAAATAATTTTTTTTTTTTTATTTCTATTTCAGAGTTCGACTAATCGCCTTCGAGATTTGACATCATAAAGTATTGAAGACCCCACCAGTGCTGATGCTGATGCGAGGAAAATTTGAAGGCCGACCGAGTCATCAAGGCAATCTCTACGGCTGATTCCTGAGTATTGCAGCTACATAAAAGTCTGTATGAACATTTACGTGGGCGTAGAGTGAGTTAGATAGAGGATTTTCAAAATTTTATTTAAATCTTCATTCGGCCTAATCAGTTTAGAATATTTTCACATAGGTGCATGGATAGGATGTTATTAATACATATAATTCTTCCATTTCAGAGTTTACTATTTGTGCTTCTCAAGGTAATGGATGGATGAATGGTCAATGTGCATAAGGTAAAAGTTGTCAATTGATATTAGGTAGATCATGCACAGTACCTCGTTCATTCATTGCCCAACGTTTTGGATATCAACATCGTCATATGAGACAATTCAAGTGTGCATGTGTTATTATTTTAGCTATTAGTAATATTAGGGCATACGTTTTGCGTGTATGGGTATCTTTCTATTTCTTTTACTAACTGAATGTTAATGTTTAAGAATACACGCAATCCTTATTAGATTATCTAGCAATAGACAGATTCTATATAGAGGGCAATAAAAATAATTAGAAAATCTCTACGCTCACGCATTTATATATTTATGGGGTGTTTAGGCCTTCTGTGTGTGGATTCTCTGACGTTCTCTTGGATGTTGGTCAATTGCGAATTGTCCCTCGTACTGGCATAGGGTGTTGTTGTTCTTTTCCTTTTAGTTAGGCAGGGCTCCCAGAGAGGATTCAATTCGTTTTTGAGCGGTGTCTAAGAGGACTAGGAGAATTCCTTTATTCCCTTCGCGTATTTGAGAGAAAGAGTGTTTTTCTCTTTCTCCGGGGCTCTGTCAGTCAGTGCTGAGTTCTGGGCCTTGGTTGTTTCAGGACAGAGTGAGTTAATGTTCAAGATGTTAGGAGTTCGTATAGGATGTTGTTAGCTTTTAGGGTTCTTTTTTTTCAGCATGCATCTTGAACAACGTCATTCTGTTTCTGAGATGAGCAATCAAGGGGGATCTTCAGTACTGTATTGGCCGGGCTTCCTTCCTAACTCGTGAATGATTATCAGATCAATTAATTCCGCTCTATTTTAGCTCGCTATTATTAAATGGCATGGTTTAGGCAGGTCGGCGGAGATTAATCGATCTGTTATATTCTATTTCCTCTTAACCTTTCCTTGGGTTTGTGGGCGCGTTTTCCCCGTATCGTTCCGAATTGATTTGATGAAGGCTTACCTGCCTTTCGGGAGTGTTCCGCGTATCGCGACCGTCTCAAGAGAGAAGAGGACCTGCATTTTAGAATTAGATGGCCGGCCCGGTCATAGATAGTGTGGGATAGGTTAGTTTTTAGGATGAAGCCCTCGTTGAGCCGAAAGAAGCAGTCTACAAAGTAAGTTAAAGAGCTTTTAAAATCTATTCTCATTATCAATCATAGAGACTAATCGTTTATTTTTTGTTTTGTTTTAGATGGTTAGGGTGGGAGTGGGGGCTGAGATCGGCGAGTTTCTTCAGGCCAACTAAACGAAACCTTTTATTTGTAAGTAATATTAAATTCAACAATTGAATACATTTTTTTTTCTTAACACATTTTTTTTTTCTCATTCACAGTCACACTCACGCTCACATTCACACATTATAAATACCTTGGAAAGAACATTTATTTACATAAACAAGGCTTAAAGGTTGTGGTTATCGCTATTTACAAAAAATTATGAAACCTAGTTTAAACAGAATTAACAAATTCATAAATTGATGTTTTATTGCAACACCACAGAATTATAAACAATCTTTTTTTACATATTTGAAAAAAAACTTCATTTCCTATGTACGAGTGCATGAGTTTTTTTTCTTCTTAAACTTTTTTTGGGTTTGTGTGCTCAATTTCATCTTTGCCGAATATGATATAATGAAGTCTTGCCTGCCTTTCGAGGGCTTTTTGCATTTCGCGACCTTCTCAAGAAAGAAGAGGAGCTTAATTGTGCAATATGTGGATTCTTCCCCAGTTACGCTGGATCTCCTGGTCATCTGTCAAGCAAGTTTTCGGTTCCCCAATCTGGCTCAGGATGAGTACGATCCGCTTCCAACCCCTTGAAGTGCCAACTCCATCTCTTTACCCCAGGCAGACGGGACTGGTCTTCTCATCTATCCTTTCTTGCTGTTGATATGTTTCAAAATTGATAAAGTAAATTTTAATGAAACAAACTAAAAAAGTACTATTACCCTTTTAACAAGTCTAATGAATTTCATTCTTCTTACTGTATAAAAAATAGTGCTTAATCGCACATCATGTGTTGTTAACTTACGAGGGGACTGGCAATGGGTCGTTTTGATAGCTTACCTACCCCAACATTAAAATAGCCTCCCCTATGGGGAAATACATGGTGTGTGTCCTTCAGCTATTTTAATGGCTGAAGGACACACGCGGAAAAAAACCCCCATGTATTTCCCCATAGGGAGGCTATTTTAATGTTGGGGTAGGTAAGTTATCAAAACGACCCATAGAGCCACGATTGGCCAAAAAAAAAAATAAATAAATAAAATAAAAACCGAAACAATTTTCGCGCTTTGGATTCAAGTACTTTCTGTTTGAAACATTAGGCACAGTCATTAAATTTTAATTTTAAGGTAATAAACTTGAAAAACAATTTTAAAAAAATTTTAAAATTTAATTACTAAATAAAATGATACGATGTCGTATATTTTACTATAAGAATAAAAATGAAGAGGGTTTCTGCACTACAAAAAAAAAGCCTTTTAAAAGAGACTTCACTAACTACCCAAACATGAAAAAACCGGCCCTTAGTCAATTTCGTCATCAGTCCATTCCATATTTATTTTGTGCCCAATAAATTTCTTCACAAGAACGGCTATTTCTTTATCTCTCAGGCTGAACCTACACCGATTGAGCAAAAACGCTTTTCGACTAATCGTGCCTAAAACTGCTTTTCAATGCTTTTCTATGGGTCATCGCACACCGAGGAGGCAAAACACAATTGTGCATGATTCGACATCATTGAACAAAATGTTTTGCCATTGAGCGTTTTGTCTAATCGGTGCTTGCGTTGGCAATGGACAAAATGTTTAACCATTGAGCAATCACGCTCAATTGGCATTGGACAAAATGTATTGTCATTGGACGTGTTTGCTCAATGGTCACACATTTTGTCCAATGCCAACGCACACCGATTAGGCAAAAACGCTCAATGACAAAACATTTTGCCTAATCGGTGTGCGTTGGCATTGAGTAAAACGTTTTGCTCTTGGACAAAACGTTTTGTGCGTTCAGCCTTAGACGACGACTTCTTCCTTCTTTTTTTCCCGATTCATATGAAAGCACTATGCACTCTCCTGATTTTCAAAAATTTCATTTTAATATGACGTCATCTTATAGAAATATACCCTTAGAGTATAATATAAAATTTTTCTGCCAAAAGGGGCCTAGGAGAAGGGTGTTGGTTGGTTTGGGCATCTGCTCTGTTTCCGGGAGAAAAGAGAGAGAGAGAGAGTTACGTAGCTGGTGGCCAAGGATGGAATGGGATGAGTTGGGTTGGCCCTTGGGCCCTTACCAACACTCCCACTCCCACGCAAAAGAGAGAGATTTATCGCCTTCCTCAGGGCCTTCACTCCCCCCCTCCATCTCTGCACATGCTTCCTCTCTGGTCTCCTCTCTTCAAACTCACCATACGTATATAGAATCCGCCATTAACCCGGCTTAACGGATTCATTGGATATCCACCCTCTCTCTGTCTCTCTCTCCCTCTTTGTCCCTCTTCTTTTATAAATAATGGCGTAACTGGAAATATGCCCTTTCTCTCTTTCATTTTGACCAATTTACAAAATCCAAATGTGAATAGGGACTCCAAATTGGAGAACGAGAGAAGAGAACAAATTAAAGAACCAGGTGATGTGAACTAAACACATTGCTAAACCTTTTTCTTTATTTCACTGGATTATTTTAACGTGAAGAGTGCATTTCATTTGTATTGATATTACAAAATGTAGCTATTAATATTCAATATTTGCCTTGAATCGATATTTAAGAGCCATTGTTTATTTATATTTTTTCTAAGTATTTTTCTGATGAATGAAGTCTTGGTCTGGTCCCACGGAGCATCGCTGTGCTTCCTTTGTACCAGACCAATTCACACTCAACTTCAAAAAGTCGCTTTTGAAAATTTCTTTACTTAAAAGTGTATCATGAAATCCTCTCAAACTGTAACAAAAAAGCGGCTGGTAGACGAAAAATTTTAACTGTAACTAATAAATCCAACTAAAATCTTGAAAATGAGTTTTGCAAGTGTGGTAGAATGTTTGTTGGTCTAATGCAAAAGCTGGAGATCCGGGGTTCTTCTCCGAAAGGCATTATTAATTAGTCCTCCAAAGAAGAAACTTAAAATTTTCTCAACAGTGTTATACGTTTACATTTCTCGAAAACGGCTCTAATGATTTTTTTCAAATTTTATATAAATTGGTACCGTACTTCCCGTAGGAATATGAAATTGCTTAGAAAAATTTAGGTATTGTCTGAAAAAATTTCGGCATATGAATAAGAAAAGGCAAGTGGAGGGATGGGGAGGCAGGAAGTGAATTCCGCCAAAGGTGGGCGACGCGGCTAGTATTTTGTAATACAATTCTGCTGTGTTCATCCCACCTCCATATATTATTCACAACATACTTGGGGCATCAAGGAAAGGTTGCAAAAGCAGAGACTGGCAGCCAAATTTTTTTCTTTAAATATTTTATTGGGCCGACGTTTCGGTCTCGTTAGAGGCCATCTTCAGAGAAAAAAATTGACTGCTTTTGCAATCCTTTCTAGATATAACTCAATAGCCACAACCAGAACATTAATACTTGGAGCAATTCATTTTTACATTTAATTATAGCGCCAAGTTACAAAGAAGTAAACGACTCTAGGAATTTGAGTAGGCTAGCTTGTAACTAAGAAGTTCCTACCCAGCTCTGCTTGATGCTTGAAGAATTAATAAAATCAAGTTTTTTTTTCTTCTAAGGGGATGTTGCCTTAAAGGTCAAATTCATAATAAATCCATCAACTTTATCCGTTAATGTTTGGTAATCCTGAACAAAAGATGTTTTTTTTATTTTTGAAAAAAAAAAAAGAGACAGACCACCAGATGATGATTCAAGTTTTGCGGTTGCATCGAAAGAATATCGAGTTTCAAGGAGGTTAACAATAAGAGGGTGGAAGAGAGGGTGTTGTGTTGTTGTGTGGAGAACCGGTGGCGATCCATCTCATCTCCTTCCTCCTTCAGCAGCATGACTAATGAATGCTTGGCTTGCCTTCTTCAGCTTCAATCTTGAATTCGATGACTTGGCCAACTTTTGCACACAAAGCGGATAATTGAGCCTCGCTCACTTCTTCTTCAAAATACAGCACAATACAATAAATAAATATTTTTTTATTAAATAGAAGAAAACTTTCAAAATATCGATTTATCTTGTTTTCTTTTTCTCTCTTGTGCAAAAATTCAATAATAATCCCAAAAAATCATTCATAATACTCTTTCGTTTATCATCATTTATTATTTGAACATTTCAGAAGGCAACTTGTGAGGCGAGTACTCTACCCCTGTGCTACGGCCCAGGGAAATTTTAATCAACAATTTTGTTTTCTGAGAAATCCCTTTGTATTTGTTTTTTTTTTTATTTAGCAAAAGTATGCATATTCACAAAGAGAAAGGCTTTTTGCACAGAGCGAGGGGGTGTTTGCCCTCTTTTCCTTCTTTGAACAAAAAAAAAAAGATTTAAAGCTTCTCTTGGTCATATAGCTATATTTTTGCGTAACAATCAATTTTTTACAAGTTTTGCTCCCTTTTAGCGGAGAGAAAAGGACAAAAAGAGAGCAGTAACCTTTCTGACATGTTGTTGACCGAAAACGCTATGCAAAAATATCAGGAAGGAGAGGAGGGGAGGGGTGGGGGTGGAGGCCTTTGAAAAAAGTCACAAAGTTTCGCTTTCAGTTAGAAAAAAAAAAGAAATAAAATTGACCACCCTTTATCAATTCCAAGGTTGCTTGTTTATTTATTCATTTGGCAAATTGACTGTCCTTAACCCAAAAAAGACCTTGAAGAAGAGATGAACGGCCTCTATTTTGTTTGCGAAGGACAGGAATAGCTATTTATTCAAAGAAAATTTGCCTTCTAATCGAAAACTAGTGTAGCCCCTAGCCCGTAGGTGTCCGGTGTATTTCAATTGAATTGGCTATCAATTTAATTGAAATAAAAAAACGGGGTTTGAATGATTTTAGATGCCGAAAAAGAGTTTAAATAAAGTTTACAAACAACCCGTGAAGTTGCATTATTTCCTATCTCTAACTCCTCCTCCTGCGTTCGTTTCTAGCTAATTAATTATTCCTTTCTAGTTCCTCCCGGTTCCTTATATCCATTCTCTTCTATGCTAGGGAGAATGTCCTAGTTGGAGGAGGGACTCCCTCAGCACCGGCGTGTAGCCTACTCTTTTCGAAGAATGCATCACTGAGAGAGAACCTTCTTTACGTCCCTTCCACAGCCCCCTCTTCTCGTAGAGTTAGTTGCCTGGGGGCTATTGTGGTGAGATCCAATATTCCAATAGACTGCCTTTTGAGGATTTTTTACTTTCTCTTACCTCTATATATGTTAATATATATAGAGAGAAAGTATTGGATTCGCGCGTGAAAATAAGCT